>LOEQ01007072.1:24134-39782 GCA_001685075.1 Bramus lutescens | reverse complement strand
AGAGAGAGAGAGAGAGAGAGAGAGAGAGAGAGAGAGAGAGAGAGAGAGATTTGTAGTGGATGGGGCTTGTCTCTTAAAAGGACAGGGTACCCAGGTGACAGAGCAGGTCAACAGATTACAGCATTTATCATGCTAGGGAGGATAGTATTTCAGTCTCTGTCAGTATGAGACGTGTTTTGAGCAGTGTTTCTCACAGTATATCTGTTCAATTCTTTTACTGAACACTGCCTTTCTGTGTTAATAACTTCTCATTTTGTGATCAAATATATGACAGAAGTTACTTAAGGGGAAGAAGGATTTAGTTTTGGCTCCTGGTTTCACTGACTATAGACCATTGTTGCTTTCCCCCTTCCATTTGGAATTAACATCACGGAGACATGATCACATGGAAAGGTTATTTTTTCCCACATCTTCACAAGCAAGAAGCAATGAGCAAGACAAGCAATCAGAAATAACACACTCCAAGTAACCACTCATGGTGACCTACTTCCTACAACTAGGCCACACTTTAAGTTAATAGACTCTTCTAAAGTTGTACCACATCTGGAAACTAGGCATTCAAAACATGAGCCTATGGGGAAAAAGTTTATATTCCAACAATAACATTCCTTTTTGCCATTTCTTTATGTGTGTGATAGAAATAATCTAGAATCTTTCAACTTCAACTTCATATCCTTGGAAAGC
Organism: Bramus lutescens; assembly: GCA_001685075.1. Taxonomy (NCBI): domain Eukaryota; kingdom Metazoa; phylum Chordata; class Mammalia; order Rodentia; family Cricetidae; genus Bramus; species Bramus lutescens. Next base: position 39,098 of record LOEQ01007072.1, on the reverse strand, counting down.
AGGTCTAATTTAAATCACATGTTCATTCGTGATCCTTTAAAATGTTATGAGCAAGGAACTCTAATATGAGCATACCTACATACCTGTAAGAACCTATTTATGTTGGTTTGAAAGAAAATGGTCCCCAAATGTAGTAGCACTATAAGAAGGTGTGACCTTGCTGGAGCAGGTGTGGTCTTGTTGGAGAAATTGTGTCACTGTGAAGGTGGGTTTTTTGGTCTCACATATTTTCAAGTCATTCCCAGTTAGACAGACAACTTCCTGTTGCCTTCAAATCAAGATGTAAGACTCTCAGCTCCTTCTGCAGCATCATGTCTGCCTGTACACCACCATGTCACACTATGAGGATAATGGCCTAAACCTCTGAAATTGTAAGCTACCCTAACTAAATGTTTTTCCTTTAAAAGAGTTGCTATGGTCACAGTGTCTCTTCATAGCAATAGAAAACCTAACTAAAACACCATTCCTATTTATGTGGGAAGTTAAAATATAAATAAATAATACCTTAAAATTTACAGTATTGAATGAATGGGTTTACGTGTAAAGAAATCTCATATATATTTATTAGACTATAGATCCAGTTATCAATTAAGTTGTCTTATAGATACTATTAATGTTTTATTTTAGCATTTCTTTGAAATGTGAGCATTTTTCTACTTACCATTTCAAATATTATACATTTCTTCTGCCTATTAAATACTTTTTCCATTAAACAGTTTGTTGACATCTTTAGATCTATAGATGTTTGTTTTATTTATATCGTATATTCTATATAATATCATCATTTGTTAGCTCTGTGTTTGGATACATCATATAAGCTTTCAACATCTCCATTTAGTTGTCAATAAAACAATGATGATGGTGCCTCACTTATATGAGTTATGTAATTAAAAATAATAATATAGTAAATTATGGGCTAAGCTATATGCAGTAATAAATAGTTTTCTTATGTGATAATATTCTCATGTACAAGGGGAAATGTGGGTCTAACACATATGAAATATCTCCATTGATTTAAGGTGAGTCAAAAAATGAGCCATTTGGATGCTTGAAGTGAAGGACAATTTGCTTGGATTATGTAATTCATTAAATAAGTATTTAATGAAGCTTTAATATGTGCCAGGCATAAAACAGAAAAGAAAAATAACCCCAAACTTATTCTGTATGGGAAAGAAAAATAAAAAAGTTGTGATTTACTATACTATCAATATGAAGAAACCTAACAATGTGTATGAGGATTATACATGATAGAATATAATGACAGAAATTACATAAACATAATTGGAAAAGAAACTCATGAAAATGATGAAATGGATTGTATGCAGCAGTAAGTACAAAGGATCTGAGACTAAACTGTATATGTCAATCAAAGGGGAAAAGGACATATAAGGGAAGGAATTAGTGAGAAAATCAGATGAGTGTGGGGCCTGAGAACTTGGGGGAGAATGTAGGATAGGAATAAGGCTAGCTCTAAGAAACTGCTTTTGTTGCACTGAAGTTTTATAAAAAGGAATTTCCCCAATAGTCCTACAAATAAATTACAGTGAATTAAAACCTCAAACACAGCAAGTAGTGTTCCTTTTATTTTCTCTCATCAGAAAATCTATGTTTAATCCAAAACCAGGAGAACATAAGTTGTGGCAAAAATGAGGGATGAAACAATAGTTTTGCCCATATTTACCTTGCATTTGTGTTTACCACTTTATGTACTTTCCTCTCATTACAAACTCGAGGCTTATTTAGGATACTCACTACCTGTAGTTTTGTTTAGTTTTATCCATCAGGTGGCTTGAGATTAGAACAGTTGTCTCCCCATGATTATCTGGGAGACATCATTACTTGGTGACAGGGAGAGGTCATACTTTATCTCCCTTCTCAAGAAATTCTGGGTATCTGATAATGAAATTTCCCCAATTCTCTCTCACTCTCCAAGGTGTTCTAATTGATTTTTCTCCCTGTTTTTTTTTTTTAGAAACTAAGGTTATTTAATTAATGGGTTTCTTTTACACAAATAGAAAGTCTCAGCAGGACCAACGTCAGACTGGACAACAGTTCAGCTCTTCCCTGCCTGTCAGTTTTAACAACTTATTAAGGCTGATTTCCTGAGCTTGCCTGGCAGTCTGTGAGCCATTTGCCTTAGATCCAGAAATTTTCTCCTTGCACATTGAAATCACTCATTCTCTTTCCTAAATATGTATTATTCATTTAAAAGAATATTACCCATTCGTTCAATGCATTTGATCATATGAACCCCCAACCCTTGTCCAACTCCTCTTAGAAACCCCTCCACCGTGCCCCTCTTAACGTTATGTCCACTTTTCGCAGCCCACTGAGTTCAACCAGGGTTGTCCATATGTGCAGTGGAGCATAAGCAACCTACTGGGAGGCACATTCCTTGAGAAAACCTATTTCCCTTCCACCAGAAGCCTCCGACTGCCCAAGCGCCTCAACTAGGGCTGGGGATTTTTTGAACTTCTTCCCTTTATATTCTGCGGTTTTGACGTCCTTGCTTTTTTGTAGGCAAGCACAGCTGCTGTGAGTTTTTTTGTGCAATGGCCCGTGCAGTCTAGGAGGCGGAATTTGCAGCAGTCATCCACAACCCCGGATAATATTCTTGCCCGTTCTTCCATTATGGTTCTTGAGTTATGTGGGGAGTAGAGTGAAACACATGTTCTACTTAGGGATAAAGACTCTACAGTTACTTATTCATGTTTAGAAGTCATTAAAAAGACAAAGCAACCCTCTGAAAGTATGAGTCCTTTTTGTTTCATTACGGCTGAGTTTTGCAAACTGACTCTCACTAAACTGCAAAGCATGTGAGAACAGATTCACAAGATGAAAAGGTGTGGGAAACACAATGCTTCTTAGACTGGGAAAAGATCTGCAGACTCTTATGTTATTTAAAACTTGAAGATATGATTTGTCAAACCTCTGACTTTTCTATTTTATAATTTGTTTTAATTTCATATGTTGGTTTTATTTCTGATAAATTTCTCCAAAAATAGATTTTCCCAAAATGTCAGTTTTATTTGTCGTTCACAGATTTTTCTCCAGGCCAAAATCTCACAACACTAAATACATTCCATCATTACCTATGGATTTTGAGATAAAATCTTAGAACCATCAGCATTACAATCTCTAGGTTCTTGCTACAATTCCAGTGTTTGGAGCCTACCGAGATACAGTGAATGGGAAATTCTATTCATACAGCCTAGTCATCTAAATCTGAACAAATCCTCCAAGTAATTCTAATATTTGAGAAACACCGTTTTAAGGTAACTGATTGAGGTAACCCAGACCCAGAAAGACAAATATGGTATGTGCTTACTTATATATGTTAAGTCAATAATAACCAAGCTACAATTCATAGAACTACAGAAGTATGTTATAGAGTCAGGAACTAAGATAGATCACTTTAGAAAACGTGAACATATAGTTATTGATGGATGCGGGGACTCGAACAGGAGGTTCGAGAGGGAAGAGGGGGAATGAGGGAGGGATTACAGGGAGTGATAGCTAGACTTGAAGGGTACTGTGAAAAACTAATACAGTAGAAGTTTCCTAACGTATATACATATATGAATGAGATACAAATAAAATTACAAAATACTGGGTGGGGAGACAGAGCTCCAGCTGGATACTTGTCACCAAATAAATCTTTCAGTGCTGGGAATGGGTTACATCTGATTGTGCTGTTGGCCAAACAGGTCTCAGGGGAATTCTCAAACAGCCCAGGCTTTTGCCAAAACTATAAGACATGGTCCACAAACTGATGGCAATGTTCCATTCCTGGAGACAACACCATAACAACTCATTGAACATGGAGACTTTGAGCTGGTGCTTACATATGGCCACCAGACCTAACTGTTAGCATCTTTGGTACAGGAAGGTACTACACAAGCTACCTAAGAAAAAATTTAAACAATGACCCAGCAGCAAACTCTATGACCTATAATGGCTTCTTGCCTGCAAGGTATGTTAACATAATGATGACACAATGTTACTGGGGGTAACCAACCAATATGTGATTTGACGGAAGGAACACTCATGTTTATGGAAATTCTGCATGTACAAATGAGTGGGTTTCTGTTCCTTGTGTCTTCTCTTGGAATCTTTTTCTTTCTGTTTCTTGGGTTTTCTTCTAATCCTCATATGTTAGACTTATTTTTCTTCTTATATCTTGTTTTATTTTTATCTCATGAAATTCTGGTTGTTTTCTACTGAAAGGGGGTGGATTGGATGGGAATGGAATTGTGGAGGAGCTGAGATGAATAGAAGGAAGGAAAACTGTAATTAAGATATATTATGTGTGAAAAAACTATTTTCAATAAAGGGGGAAAACAAATTAAAAAACAAAAACAAAAACAAAAAACAAAAATAAAACAAAACAAAAAAGGTACCAGTTGGTTTTCTACAATTTCTACATAGAATATATTCATATGATGCTTTTTAGCTTCATTGCATGAGATTAGGCTTTCAAAGTTTCCACTACCAGCATAAACTACATTTGCATATTGATATGCACATATTAATGAATTAATAACACAAACCTAGCATAAGAGGGAAGATTAGCAATAGAGCTTTTAGACTTAGCCTTATCCTATGAGAAACTATGTACTATTTATGTAAATGATTATGTTGTCTGTAGAATCAATAAATGAGGTATTTGTTATTTTTTTCTGGGCAATAGAGCTTCCTTCTTTGCCAATTCAGATATTAGTTATTCACTGCATGTGGAAGGGATCCCAAAATGTGACACAGACATTAACATTTAAAATTTTTAGCATTTCATAGCAAAATGTAAAATCTCAAAAGGCCAGCTTGATATTGCTTTGAGGCCACTTCTCAATTTCTTATACAAAGAATATCTAGGCATTGTTCTTTTCTCATCTTAAAGTTTATTCCTCCTGGGAAGAATCCATTTGAACTATCTCATCTATATAATTGACTATTTATATGCAGCTATTAATGGAAAAGTTGACCCCCTTGAGGTCCACCAACCAGACTCAGGTCCAAATTGAGTCTGCTTTATGATGAATATTATTAGACGAGAATCTAACTATAGAGCAACCCCAGCTTAGTTTTCTTAAGCCTTCTGTGGAAAACTGTCAGTGTATTTGTATTTAATCCTGAGTCCCACGAAAGGAGAAGGTAAAAAACAAACAACTAAATTTGTTATAAGTAATTAGTCAATTACTTATAAATGAGTAACTAACTGTAAAACACTATGACATGCATATATATATATATATACTTTCCAAAAGACATTGTGCCCACCTCACAGAATTGTTGTGATAATTATGCACTTAAATAATGTTTCTAATAAGTAAATACAAATACAATTACAAATATAATCAGTGCCTTACAAGTAGTGTTTCTCATCCTGTGGGTCGCAAACCCCATGGGGGTCGAATGCTGCTTTCACAGGGGTGGCCTAAGACCATCTAAAAACACAGATATTTATAATTCATAAAGTAGCAAAATTGTAGTTATAAAGTAGCAATGAAAATAATTTTATGACTGATTGTCACCAAAACATGTGAAACTGTACTAAAGAATCACAACATTAGGAGGGTTGAGAAGCACTGGAGAAGATAATATTAGGGTACAATCTCCCATTTTGAAAAATTGTTCTCAATCTGTCTTTGAGACTTCCTAACTCTTTCATCATTTTTCTTATCAAAACCTGTTCTCAGCCAGATATGACAGATGCCAGACACTTTTAATTTCAGCACTTAAAGCTCTGAGAGAGGAGGATTGCTACAAGTATAAGGCTAGCATGGGATATACTATGATATACTTATCTAAAAACAAAACTATGGCCAGTAATAGCAGGAAATAATTTCATGATTAGATTAAAATATAGCTAAGTTTTCAGTGACAGCAAGAGACAACACTCAAATTCAGGAAAACATCTTTACTCTGAAGGAACACTAAATTCTAAGGCTGGGATTTTCAATGAGGATTCTGGAGGAAATGTCTGAAAGCCCTTCCTGAAATCCTAGAAAAATAGCAGGTACTAGAGTCATCTGATATTTAAAGAAAAGCCTGGCCTATGCATCTTACACACCACTTATACATACAACATACATGTATTTCCACATATATTTAGGCATCTGGTATTAACAAGAAATAAAACATTAATATCATATTAAGAAAAAATTACATATATATAAACTTACATTTTTTCAGAACTTGAAAAACAATCTGCCAAATTTACCTCACATAAAGAGAAAATATTCCATTCAAAGAAACCTTAAGGTTCAAATAGATAACAAACTTGAAGATAAACCTAAAGGAATCTAAGAAAGCATAGCACAGAAATAATTTTATGTCCATGTTTATTACTGCACTAGTCATAATAGTCAAGATATGGAACCAACTGGTATGTCCAGTAACAGATGAGAGGATGAAGAAAATGTGGTACATGTGTTTAATGGACTTTCCAGTCATAATTAATAAAATTATGTCATCGGCAGAAAATATATGCCACTGAAGATTGTATAAAATAAAATTACCCAGACTCACAAAGTTAAATGCTACATATTTTTCTCAGTTTTTAATCCTACATTCATAGAAACATGTGAAATCTATATTTTGTTTATCTATATCTATCTGTACATCTATAAATATAAATACTTAGCAAACAAAGAGGGAAAAGAAAAGTGAGAAGTGTGAATATGATCAAATTAAATGACATACATGAAAATGTTTTTATGAAGCCCATTAAAAATATATACAATAATTATATAATATAACATAAATAATTATACAAACAACAACAATGGCAAAAAACAAACAAAACCCAGATGTTTTGCTGTACTTATCTACTGAACCATGGGCAACATCCTTCTCATGGGAATTTCTTTCTGTAAAAAGAAAGGAATTCATCTGTCTGGCACATACACAGCATGGTCCAGTCTGAAGAGGCAGAGATAAATTCACTAAGTAGATTTATAAGGAACCCCCTTCTCCTTTAATGAGGTGATACTTCATTTTCCTTTTTTTTTTGTCCTGTTGCTGCCAAGAAAAAGGTTTGCCTTCTTACTTTGGCACTGGAAGTGGCTATCACTTTATTCAGTACTTTGTTCCTGCTCCAGAAGTTGACAAAATGGAATTTTATCTTCCTGACACATGTTGTTTTAGCTCTTAGTGAAATAAATGGCATCTATATTGCACATCATTATTCATATGCTGAAACTTTTTTCTGTGAAAAAGGATTTACCATGTGAATCATCCCTTATCATACTCATTTTTCTTTTGCTAAGCCTAGGGATTTCTTATGAAAAATTTTACCAATATTCAGCATTAAGTCTGCCAGGAAAGAAAGGGAAATAGCTGTGAATTTAGGCCCTCGGAAACTTAAATTAATAAACAGCTCATGAGTAGTTTCATTAGTTGAGTATCAATTAAAAACTATTCCTAAAACTGAAAAATCTGCCCTTGGAAAGGAAACTGCGGGCTTTTGTTTTGAAATGTACATGCATGTTCTTCATGTGAAATAGAATATGTTTTGGTCATTATGTATAACTCATGACATATTCCTAATAAAATCTGATATTCTACCTAGGAGTGGTACACCACTTCATTGAAGAATCATCAAAAAGACAAGAACAAAGTGGGCAGCGGCTCATGAAATGAAATCTTAACAGAAAAATAGATTTTAAAAAGAGGAATAATATAATAATCAATTTCAACTGCAAAAATGACAATGAACAGGCAAGGAATAGTCTCTCAACGTAAGCCATAGAACAAACCAAAATAACAGCATTAAACTGCACAGAAATGTATCAAGTTAGACAGAAATGGTACTTTTTCTCCAGGAAAGAGATACAACCACTGCAATGATTTTGAATCTGAGCTGTTTCAGACAAGAGTATTTGGCATCATGTAGCTTGATAATATACACAGTGCAAAGTGCACATGTTGTATGTTAAAAAACAAGTTTACAGTCATATCACATGATGCAAAATATGTGACTGAGATCAGCAACTCCTTGCGTTTCTTACACATTTAGTTTTGAATTAATGTTTTTCCTGGTGCATTCACAAAGCATTTACTATTATCAAATTTTCCATGGCCTCCACATTCAGTTAGTAACTTGTTCAGGTTTAACTAGTTTTTTTTCATGCATTTATATATGTATGTATAGTTTTATGAAACTTGATCCCATGTACAGGCTCCTATAAATAAATTTAAAAAGTCAATACGGTGATGTTTTACCAAGAAACTCTAAAATAAAACTTTCAGTTTTCACCAGCCACCTACCCAGAATAATTCTACAACTGCTAATCTGTCCTTCAACTATACAATTGTATTCTTTTCAGAATATAACAAGTTCTTCCATGCATCAAGACTTTATTTCTTTTTGTTGTTGATCAGTATTTCATGGCACTATACCAGAGTGTTAACCACTGACCCTTTGAAAGATATTTGGAAAGTTTCTATGGGATAGTCACAAATAAAGTTATATATTAGTATTTGGGGATAGGTGCTGGTGTAAACAAAAGATGTAATCTCTATGGGCAAAAATCTAAGAGGAAATCAGTTACTCATTTGTGTGGTAAGTGCATGTCTAGTTTTATAAAAAACACCTGTCAAGTATTGTCTAGGGTAGCTTCATTATTTTATGTTCACAAGCATGAAAGCCCCACTTTTCCAGTATTTTTCAAAATCATCTGGTTTTAATTATGATTTTTCACTTCAGTCATTATAATATATATGACTTCAACCCACATTTCTTAATAATATGGAATGTGGTCCTTTGTATACTTTTGTCCATATTTGTGAAATGTTTATTTCATTATTTTGCATATTTAGATGGGACATTTTACAGAAAGTTTGAGTATTCTTAATATGGTCTAGATATCATCCCTGTGTTGTAATTATGGCCTTTAAATGGTCGGCCTGTGGTCAAGAATATTTGGTCAACACAAAATTGGGATTCTATAATTTCCATTTTATTTTGGTGCTTTTCATTGTGGTTTTCTGGCTTTTTATAAGAGAGAAGGAATATGAAGTTAATGAGTAGGAATTGAACATCTGGGAGAAGTTTGAAGAGGGGAAAGAATATGACCAAAAATATTGTATAAAATACTTTAAACATAAGAACGTGACTTCCAGTGTATGGCTTGACTTTTCCTGTGATTTACAACCGTACACAAAACTATTTTTCTTTTCAGGATCCTTGCTTGTTGTTATATCTAAAAAATTCCTTATATAACTTTAGTTCCTGACTGTTATGTGCTTTACTCTAGGAGTTTTACAGTTTTATATTTAAGTCCCTGATACTTTCAAACTTATTTTTACAAGATGCATAAATCTTCTCTTTTAAAAGAACCTATGAACGTGCAATTATTCTATTATGATTGATTGAAAAGATTGTTTCCTCCATTTGAGTTATTGTTTCCCATTTGTCAAAAATCAGTTGTCTATTCAATCTACTTGATAATCATGTCTTTCCTTAGATTCCCAAAACAATTTGTTTACTGTAGACTCAAATTTTTATATTTTTTAAAATTGATTTACAATGTTATTCTCTCATTGAAATTCTGACATTATGTCATATATCTATGTATATATTACAGATATTTGGCATATTTACTATCTTTTTTCCTTAATTACAAGCATTTTTATTAAATTTATATTGAAATATTTTTTCAAATAGCACATTCTGATCACAATTTCCCCTCCCTTGTCTTCTCACAGATCCTCCCCATCTCCTCACCTATCCAACTCTATGCCTTTTTTAGAAAACAAGCAGGCCAGTAAAACTAATAAACAAATCAGAATAAAATAAAGCATGCAAACAGAAAAGAAAACAAAAAAGTAAAAACAAAGAAAAAGCATGAAAAATATAGGCACAAACATGAGTACATGTGTGCGTGCACACACTCACACACACACACACACACACCATAAAACACAAAGTCTGAAACCATAATAAATAAGCAAAAGACATGTAAGGTAAAGAACATACCTAAACAAAGCTTCATGACACAAAGCATTTCCAAAATTCCATTGAGCTGATTTTGTGCTGACCATGAGGAATTCCTTAAGTGTGGTTTGTATACTCAGTAAGACTCCAATTGGAAAAAATAATAATTATTCATTTGCAAGCAAATTGTCAATTGGAGAGAGCTTCAAGTTTAGGGATGGGGCTCATGTCTACTTCTCTCAGGGCTGAAACCCCACCAGGGTTAAGCCCATGCAGTCCCTGTGGATGCTGCCACAGTTTCCTAGGTGCATCAGTCCTGTTATGTCTGAAAGACATTGTTTCCTTTGCGTCTTCCATCTCTGCTGGCTCTTATGGTCTTTCTACCTCTTCTTCCAAATACTTTCCTGAGCCCTGAAGGGAGGGTTTTGATGAAGATATCCCATTTAGGACTAGGTGTTTCCAGGTATCTTGGTCTCTGCATATGATCTAGTTGTGGTTTTCTGTAGGAAAAGCCTTCTGTGATGCTGGCTGAGAAGAACACTGGTCTATGTGTATAGCAGAATGCCATTGAAAGTTATTTTATTGCTAAAGTACTTTAGCATAGTGGTTCTCAACATTCCTAATGCTGCAACTCTTTAACACAGTTCCTCACACTGTGGTAACCCCTAACCAAAACATTATTTCATTGCTACTTTATAACTGTAACTTTGCTACTGTTGTGAATTATAATATAAATATATGATATTCAGGATATCTATTATGGGTCCCCTCTGGAGGGTTGCTTTAGAAGAATAACAGCATTTGCTCTTTCCATAAGTCCATGACTTATCTAGTCTCAGTTTCTTGGCCACACAATTGATAAATTTTTAGGATAGATTCCGTCTCGGAGAGTGGGCCTTAACTCCATTCACATGGTGGTTGGTTACTACCCACTATTATACCAGCTTATCTTGCAGGCGAGTCACCATTGTAGATCACAGGGTTTGTATGTTGGTTGGTGTTTACCGTTTTTCTTTTGTAGCATGCAGTGTACCTTTCAGTACCATGAACACAAGCCAGGAGGGCTGAAGGTTTTAGGTAGTAGTCATCAACTTGACTTCTCTGCATTTACTGAGTTATGTAGTGTTGTCTTTAGCAACAGGGAGGGCCTCCCCATCAGTTTATAGAAAGCAACTGATATTCTTGGCAATAGGTTGTATTGTGTGAAGGTTTCCATGGGGACCCTTTGGCCAACAACTTATTTAGATATAACCAATTCCTAGGACTGGTAGTTTCATTTGGTGGTGTCAATTTTGGAACTTTGCCTTCCTCCTTATTTGGTTATACCATTTAAATTTCTTTCACATTTTTTGCATATTTTAAGAAGCTTCTACTGTAGTTTTAGCTATCTTGAGTCTAAAAATCTATGTGGGCTTCAAAACTTTTCATTTAGTTCTTATTTTATTTAATTTTTAATTTGAAAATCTTTATCATTCAGTGTCTGAATGATTTCCTAAGTTAACGGCTAAGTATTTCATTATTTGAAATTGTTATGTTACTGCATTTGAAACCTTGCTTCTACATATTTTTAAGCATGTTCAACTATGTTCAAATTTAATAGGTTAATCTTGTGTTTCATGAATATACTGAGTTTATCCTCTACTTTTATAATTTGTGAAAAAAATTGATTTTGTTGAGATCCAATTTCTTAATTCTTTCATTTTGGAGCCTTTTATAAGGACATTCCCTGATATATTATTAGGGTATTTTTAATGTATATGTTATTTTAAATTTTAACTTTTATAATTTTTCATTTAAATCTATAGTATAAATTATATAAATTTTCTAAGGTATGAGATATAGCTCAAGGTTTATTTTTAACATATGGATATCCAAAGTTTCAACACAATTTGTTAAAAATGATAATATTTTGGTATTGAACTGCTCCATGAATAGAAATATAAACAAGAAATTTGTCCACATGTTGTTGGAGGCCACTTGTTTTTTCCTGGCCACTCAGCCCCAAAATAACCACACAGAAACTATTAATTAAATCACTGTTTGGCCTATTAGCTCTAGTTTCTTATTGGCTAGCTCTTACATCTTAATTTAATCCATTTCTATTAATCTGTGTATTGCCATCAGCAGCAATCTGTGGCTTACTGGCAAGGTTCTGTCTAGTGTCTGACTCTGGCTGGGCTACATTGCTTCTAATGACTCTGCCTTCTTTCTCCCAGCATTCAGCTTAGTTTTCCCCGCCTAGCTCTGTTCTGTCTTGCTATAGGCCCAAAGCAGTTTCTTTATTAATCAATGGTAATCACAGAATATAGAGGAGAATTCTACATTGTTCATCCATTTGAGAAAGGCGCATGAACAGTTCACTGTCTATGCCTACTCTGATTAGTATCTAAGAAGGCCTTTGGTGATTGTGTCTCCTAAGGTATTACAAATTTATTTCTCACCAACAACATGTGGCAAAATCTAGTGGATGTCTATTTTATGATTAAGCTTTAATAATTTATCTTAATGATAGACTCTTCACTCATATTATTAAACGCAGTGGTAAGTTGAATAATTATACATAGCAGAAAAGTAAAGATGGCTACTAGGCAATAACAATGTAATTGAGGTTATTAATTAGTACAACAGTTCACATAAAATTGAATCCTGTTTGTGAAGTATGAAAATATCAGTGTACATTATATTGCACATAATTATTACAGTTGAGCTTTTATAATAACAAATTTTTAATTTAAAAATTTCTAGTATGCGTGTTTTGCCAACATATATGTCTCTATACTAGTTGCATGCAATATCATTTTTATTGCAATTATTTTTCTCAAGTTTTTTATTTTTAATGATTTATTTATTCTTCCTAGCTTTGTTCTTTACTTCTTTCTAGTTATTAACATTTTTGCTTTTATAAGAATGAAGTTTAGAAAAGCAATTTTAGATCTTCCCTCTTTGCTAATATGGACATTTAATTCTATAAATTCCCACTAACTACTATTAGTTTGTATGCTCATCTAGTTTAAAACAGTTCTTATGTTTTAAAAATGCAGCATTAAGTGTATTTGACAGATAGTGTTTGTTTCAGGCATATGAAAATAAATTCCCAGTGTTTTTAAACATCTGTTCTCTTGATGGTAATTAAGGTCTTTCAAAATTTTTTTTTACCCAATTACATTACATGCACATAATGTAGTTTGATCATAATCTTCCCCCATGTTATCTTTCCAATTCTACAGTAGTACTTATTTTATTTATTTGAAGAATTTTTAAAATGTCAGTGAATTTGAAGAACTTTGCAATTCCAGGGTTAGTGTCTGCTGAATTATCTTGGAGTACTGAGTATTTCTGCCATGTATTATAGACATTGAGAGCATTATATTATGAACCCTTGGGTCTTGCTTAAATCATATAAAGGATATTTATATTATCTTGTTGGCAGGTAATCAGCTTAGTTTATTACAGGCCAGAAGTTCTATCCAGTCTTCCATAGGCTAGGACTTTATATCAGTTCTAGTTTTTAAGCCCTTTCAAGGTTCTTTGCATCTGTCCTTATTTGTACCACTCACTAGGATCCAGACAGTGAGGATTCTGCCTTTCTGGTTTCCAAGTCTGTGACAGACTGCACAGATCTAATGCCTGTACTACCTCTGGATGCATTTGGAAATTAATAAAGAACTCTACGAGATTGTTATCCCCATGGGATTTTCTGTATGAACTTCTGGGGTGGGGGGCTGGCTTTTTTTTAAAACAAACAAACAAGCAAACAAAAAAAACCTTACCTTGTCTCACATTTCCTGCCACTTTGTGTTTAGGACCAAAAGAAAAAGACAGAAAGACAGACTACCATAGGAGTTTGTTGAGCCTCTTTGAATCTAAGCCCTTCTGTCACAGAGAAAGTGTGTCTTAGGCTAATGTGGGTTAATATCACTGTCACATCTATCTCACATGCTGTCATGAGTACTTAAGCTGGGATGTTCCCAGAGGGAGTAAAGGAATAACCTAATAGCATCCCGGAGTCTGGACATCAGGATACTAAAAACTTGTTTCCAGAGCTAGAAGGAAAAGTTTTCCCTGGATCTCCCTCTCTTCACTCCAAGCCTGTTCGTGTTTAAGGTTGCATTATTGTCATGCAGAGGGAGGCTGAATGAAAACACTGATAAATCCACAGGGAATTCAATGGTACTTTTAATTCTGGACTTCTCTTTGACACAGTTTATAGTTCTGAGGTTTCAAATAACTGCTCTATGCATTCTTTTCAAGTTTTACAGCTATATTTAATGGGAGACACGGTGGAAAAGCTTACTCAATCTCACCCAAAGCAGAACTACTCGGACATTTTACAGTCTTTGGCTCTTTGTTTAGGGCTTTCTTTTTATGAGTCAGACTAGAAAGCTGTGAGATCATGGATTTTGTCTCTTTTTCTATTACAACTCCAACCTGGCATATGTCAGGTACTTAATACAATTTTGATGAATGACTGAATGACTCACTATGAATAATTAGTACTGAGCCATTAGTTTTCTAAAAATCTAAAACTTTTCATTTATTTGAAGGTAGGTAGTCAGTAAATTTTCACTTCTCCTAAAAGAGGCAAATATATTTAATTCACATTTATAACTGTGGGTACACAAAAAATCTTATATTTCCTTTGGAAATATTTATTGGAAAGCAAAAGTTGAACAATCAAATAGTCTATATTTGAGAGTATTTTAATTGTTTCAGCTATGAGGTAAAAATAATTCCAGTAGACCTTTAAAAGTTATTCAAAGACTTAAAATTCATCTGTTCCTTGGTGACATATTTCTTTCCTTGTTTACAGGGGCATGCTTATATGATTCCAAATTTAAACACAGATCTTTGTATGAATTAACCTGTTGTTTAGGTCAAATAGTTATTATAGATAGTTGTAGTTACAATGTGGTTCTATAACATACCACCTCTGTATGTTAGCCATTATGCAAGATGACTTTGGCTTCTTTTATCTTGAGGTGCATTGGGAAAGGCAATTTAAATGTCTGTGTGTGTGTGTGTGTGTG
>LOEQ01007071.1:54550-66848 GCA_001685075.1 Bramus lutescens | reverse complement strand
CTGAGTGCAAGCTGGGATGGGGTAGGAAGCTAGGGACAGTGGGCGGTGTTGGTGCTTGGGGGATGACCGCGTACACGGGTCAGGAATGCACTCATCCCTCCAATGAATGAGCTTACTGCAGGATCAGTGCCCGTTGCTGGCCAGGGGACCTCACAGACAAAGGGTCTGCCTTGCTGCCAGCAGGCTATTGAAACAAAGGGACTCCCACCTCCTTGAACTCACCCCCGTCCCAGCGCTGCAGTTGTAGTTTTGATGGTTGAGAGATCAGATGCTCAAAAAAGGAATCCCAAACTAGCTCAGAACTACGATAAGCATTTATTAAGGGTTAAAACTTACAAAATCAGGATTCTCTGCTTGAATGGTGGATGAAGATGAGATCCAAAACAAGCCGAACCATCAAAATGGGGACTGTGGGGAGTCTATGAGGCCACACCCCAGTAGACGGATAATTACTAGCTGTAAACCTTCCTGTAGTGTAGTTTTTCTTTTCTGCACCCCAGGGGCAGGTATTCAGCTCTTGGTGAGTTGCCAACATGTGGCGGAAGTATACCTTAAGTCATTTATGATGTTCACATCTGTTTCCTATGATAACCTGTAACCAGCTCAGTGGATATGCTTCCCTTGGCCATAGAGGTAAGACAAGGGAGGATTGTGAGTATTGCTTGAAGGCACGTGTCTTTATGTAACATGAGGGCCTGCTTGTCGGGTTTCTGTCCTGCCCAGTTCCCACAGCCCGTAAGTCCTAAAGAAAATCACACAGAGGACTATATTAATGATAAACTGATTGGCCCATTCTCTCAGGCTTCTTATTAGCTCTTGTAGCTCATATTAACCCATTATTCTTATCTATGTTAGCCGCATGGCTCAGTACCTTTTTCAGCGGGGAAGGTCATATCCTGCCAAAGCAGGACTGGAGGAGTGGACTTCTTCCTCGAATTCTCCTATTCTCATTGCCCCACCTCTACTTCCTGTCTTGTTTATCCACCTCTACTTCCTGCCTGGCCAATCAGCATTTATTTAAACATGATTGACAGAATACATATAATTCTCCCACACCATCTCTAGAGCATGTAAAGTTCAGGTCTTTGATAACCAGTGTCTTGAACAAGTGGAGGATTTTAGTTTCTGAGCTGATTTCAGCCTGCACTCATATTTGCATTCCTAAAGCCTCTGTGGGCTGCTTCTTTTATTCATATTGACGAAAACATCTCCCAGCTGAATGTGTTTGACCGCCATCCCATTGAATCTTAACAGAAAGACAAAGGGTCCTGACATCTGATCATGTTACAGAGTTAGAATGAGAAATAGGGTTGTTAAGTTACAAAACATAGGCTGTGGGGCAAGGCAGAGGGCATGGAGTATAGATGAGAGCTTGCTCAAGTGTGACTGATTACCCAGACATGCTGAGTTAAGAAGGTGCCTGTCCTGGAACTAGCTCTTGTAGACCAGACTGGCCTCAAACTCAGAGAGATCTGACTACCTCTGCCTCCCAAGTGCTGAGATTAAAGTGTGTGCCACCATTGCTTGGCTTACTCTATATAATTCTTAAAGGTTCTCCTTAGAGCCCTTGAAAGACTCAGTTGACATGTTTTACTTAGAGTCATGGATGTTACCTTCTCAAGTCCATGTATTCAGGCAATAATCACCACTGTCAGGGGATTGCTGAGTTAAGATGAAAAACGTCACCAAATTAGTATATGCATGTATAGGAAAAAAACATTATAACTTCAAGTTTTTCTGTGTACAGTTCCAGGCATGCCTGGGAAGTCTTAGGACATATCTCCACTTGTGAGAAGGTCACCACCACTTTGGTTCTTATGGCTGCCGTAACCACCAATCTTGGTGGAATAATAAAGTCACCTTTCGAGATGTCTAAAAGCATTCTCAGTAGACTGAAGTCAAGGTGTGGGTATGGCTTGTTCCCTGTGTAGGCCCCAGGAAGAACCCTCTTCTAAGGTTTTTAGCTTTAAGGAGCCACGTACTGTCATTGTTTTAGCTCATTTCACATCTACCAGCCAGAAAATTTATGTCTTCAGGCCACCCTCTCTCATCTCTCAGAACTCTGCTCAGTCTACCTCTTTTCTGTGCCTGTGACCCCCCTCCCCACCCTGGCTTTCTTGTTCTGAGGATTGTTACCTCTGCTCTTGGCCACCCAAGCAGCCCATGATAGTGAGCTCATCTCAACATCCACAGGCCCTGCAATGGATGCATGGGTTGTGGTTGTTAGATATTAGCTATGGTGGGAGGAAGTAGCTCTGTTCTTTCCATTCCTTATCTTCTTTTAAGACAATGTGAAGGGATGTTCCATCATCTAGTTCCTTATAACGATATCTTAGTGTCCCTGAGAGAGTTTGAATAAAAAATATATATACATACATACCTATACACACATATACATGTACACAAGCATACATACACACATACATGTATATATGTGTGCATATATATGCATATACATATGCATGTATATATGCATATAGTTATGCATGTATATATACACACACATATATATATGGACATACAGACACACACATAAACATGTATATAAGTTCAGTTGATCTGAATTGTCCAGCATGTTATCATAAAATAAAATTTGACCAGAGATGCATCAAGGTTTTTCTGGCAAGAAAGATCAATAAATTCTGAAATTTTTGGTCCCAGTTTTACAAGCATTTTAACTTATTTAATAATTTCAAGTCCCAATTTGTCAAAAAGAGTTGATGGTTTTAGCAAGAAGCCTATTGATGGTTGAATAGCTCTGATAATTGTAAGCAAAATGCAGCCATTGATGTAATTACTTTGGAATAATTGCTTTTGTCAATCAAAGCTAAGCATAGCCATAACCCATCATATCTATCTCTTCATTCCCTTTAGTATTCTCAGTATTCATGTATGCATAAACCTTATCTGAGATGATGATATGAGTGTTGTTCATGGAAGTACCAAGTAGGAAATTGTAAGATGTCTGTAAACAGGCATTTATGGCACTGCAGTAGTAAAATGGACAAATAGCAACATGTTTATATATTGAAGCTCTATAAAGCAATGGAAGACTTGTGGTGTTGACTAGAAGAAGGACATTGCTTGCTGTGAATACTGCGTAATTCCAACGGTGAAGAGTTTAAATCCAAACAAGGCTTAATCTGTACCCTTGCCAACCAATTGTGGTGGTTAATTCTTGCGGGGACAGGTTAGCCTAACATTGGGGCATGGAACAAGGAAGGTGTTGGATTTGTCACTTGTGTAACAATTATACAGGTGCATCTCTTTATGATAATTTATCAAGTATTTTCACTTAATGTAGTCACTTTGCCATGTATATAATTTGTTTATTTTAATATCCTATGCAAATCAAGCACTGATTAAAGCACTTGTCTGTCAAGTGTGTGAGGATCTGACTTTGGATCTCCAGAGATTAAAAAATCTATTGGCAGTGCAAACTTTTAATCCCAGAGATGCTGAGACGGGAGTCAGACTGGCAGAGCTCCCTGGACAGGGACTTGACTAGGTTCCTGACCAGTGAAAGACCTGTCTCAAAAGGTGGAAGAAACATGAAGAAAGAACAAGGAGGTTGTTTTCTGACTTCCACACAGATAGGTGCATACCTCCAACCCCCCCCCACACCCACACCCACACCCACACCACAGACTCTCATACAAATCTAGATAGTTAATTACATATTTGAATTTAAACTGCTTTTATACGATTTTTATCCTTCAAGTTGAGAGGAATTTTATTAACCTTTGGGATTTATGATTCTGTGTCACTGTTTAACTTTGAAATTCAAAAGCTTTGTAAGTGGGGAACTTTTCTGTGAGGATTGATATTTAACACTACTGCTTTAACCATGCATACTCTGAGGATTTGATCACAGGGTTGACTTCCAGATCTGAAATTTGTTCCTAAAATTTTGCTTCTGAATGAGTGCTCTCATCAGTTTGAAATGAGACCAGTTTTCCTACCAGCAGTGAGATTCCTTCCATTACTATTAGAGAAATATTATTGCCTGACATGAAACTGTATTTGTTAATGCATGCTGCCATCTACATAAGTCAGTAAACACGTATCTGCCTGGAAAAGAGAAAATTCTTACTGAAGAAGATATGAAAATTAGAGAAGAAAGTGCACTATGCTGCAATGTCATCAGAATGACAGCACCCTTTTCCATCTCTGGCTCGTGAAACATAGTATGCCTGAATGTGGTCAATAGTAGTTTGACCTGTCCACTGTTTTTTTATCATTTTTTAAAAAAACCCTTGCTAATGGTTAAGTGTTGATTAATTGCTAATAAAACCATGATGTGTGACATTCCTTTTACCCAAACAGGAACAACAACAAAAATTGAAATAGCTAGCAAACCTGTACCCTGATGGTATGATTGCAGCCATCAGCTGAGGTTGAGTGGTACCTGTTTATTGGAGGGTGGTTGAATGTTCTCGCTTGTGAACATCTCTTTCCTTCTCATTTTCTGTGTTTCCCCTAACTCTTATTTTATGTAAGACAGAATGAGGGTAAAAGAGCTTTTGGTATCTGGTTATGACTCTTGTTGACCTTGCCTGCCTCAGTTAGGTTCTGAGCTTGAAACTTTTGACTTGCTCCATATCTCATGCTAAACTAAGGCATTCCATGAAATATCTTATTTATTCTGCAACCATCTTCATACTTTGTAGAGGAAGATAATGGGGCCCAGGACTTGTTGAACTGTTGTCCAAGGCTACTCCCAAGTGTGTAGAGAGTGCTTTGACTTTATCTGAAAAGATTCTCTATGTTCCAGTTTCTCAAGAACTTAAAACACAGAAGTAACCGGGAGATGTCATTTCAAAGTCATCATTGTTGAGTTTCAGACAAAGACCAGACAGACGGGACATGCGATAAAGGACTGTTTTGCGTAAAAGGGGAAACTTCATTCTGTGGCTAGCAGGATTATTTTAAGGGAACCAAAGCAGAAAATTCAGTTATTCCTTTAATGAACTTTGCATTTTATTAGGAACCACCCAGGCTGGCCTGCACCCTAAACAGATGAGACCTTTGAAAACCATACAAGGACTTTTACATGGTTGAAGTAAATGTGTCCCCAGCTGGGCAGCCATACCTGGTTTGGATTAGTGATACTTTTTCCAGGGTGACAATGCACAAAGTGCTCATATTTGCAGGTGGGGTTCTTCTCCACTGAAAGAAAATACAGTCTGTGGCCATACTGTTGTTATGAAACCTACATAACCCATCAGCCATGCACCAGTGGGTGTTTGACAAGCCTGTGTTTGATTTTCGCTTCTTGTGCTTTTGTGGAAGGTAAGAAAGTCTTCAGGGAAGAATGCAAAGCTTAGTACTATGGAGTCTACTATCATGGTATTGGGGAAGAGATTGACAGATTGGAAACGAGTTTACTCTGTATACTAGAATAGAAAAAAATAGCTTATTGAGAACGCTGCAAAGAATAGCAAGGTGGACGGTAACTAGAGATGGGCTGCAAGGAAGGCTGCCTCTGTGTGTTTGTGTGTGTGTAGTATTTTTCAATTAGAATGAATTTCTATGTGTGTAGTTTCCTGCATGTAATTTGTGTTGTATTCAGGAATGCAGACCAGATTGGCCAGTGCACAGTTCAGGGAGGCTATCATAAATTATACCGTTTCCAGTATGCCAGTATGCAAATATGGTCTGTGCAAATCAGGATCTTGTAAATCAGTTTAGGTAATTAGGTACTATGCTATCAGTTTCCAGCATTCCAGTGCCAAGAGTTGGGGTGATTTTTGGGCTATGCTTGTTAGAATTCTCTAGTTGGTACCAGCTTCCTTTTCTGTTTAATAATGGTGTTCTCTCCACACAATGTTTAACTCACTGTGAGTAAATAGACCTCTCTGTGCTGTGGCCTCATCAGTGTTCTTGTGACCTAATTACAGCCACCTCCAAAGCAGACTGTGTCATCATTTTTTTCACCCCTATTTCTGCCACTACTTTATGCTTTAATAATAACAAAGGCAGAACTACACTGGCTCTCTCTCTCTTATTCATTCCTGCTCATGTATAGTTTTAGACCCTGTTAGCACAATGTTGGAGAGGGTTAGGGAGGGCCTGAGACACTGCAACTACAGTCATCAGTGTCCCTTCAGCAGTTGTATGTAGCCATATTTGGAGAAAATTAAATTACTGCACTTAAAGGACCAACTGTGTCAGAACTTTAGAGATGACAAAAAGTTTGATGTTGCTGTGACTGGGTTGACATAGTTGGTTATAGTCCCTATGTTTCACTTGAAATAGTATACATCCTCAGCTGATGCTTCACCTATCTTAGATATAATTTTGACCTACAGAATCAGGAGTGCTAATCACTGCTTGATGGGAAACAAGAGCCACCCTTCATGCTTCACAGAGAGTTGGCCCAGCATCATTTCAGGTTCAGTGGGTCCTTTGAATATTTTGTTCCATGCTCTCAAGCAACAGTACCTCAAGAAATCAATGGAACATAAGGAAAGCCACTCTGGAGGTAAGAATCCTGGGGATGCCCAGTGCCTCTTTTTAGGCTTTTCAGTTATGCCTTTAGAGCATGACTGCTTTCTGTTTGGTTCCAGCAGAGGGCACTGAAAGCCTCATTTCACAAGAATCTGAATTACCTGAGTGGAGCACAGCCAGTAAAGCTTGAGATGATGTTCTGCTTGGAAGCTTCCTGTTGGCCCTGTTGATACCATAGTGTTCATATAGTGATGCACCATTGAGTATGGGCTTTCCTGTCCATATGAAAGGACACTCTTTGCCACCCATTAGTGATGGAGCATATCCATTTCTAATGTAGTCGCCAAGTTTCAGAGCTAGGAGTTGGATCTTCTAAGGTTCTTCACTTGTTTAAGAAGCACAGCCAGACATTACTGCAGGACTGGAGCTGGAGCTCTCATACCCAAGAATGTCCCCATTTCTCATGAAACTTAACTCACAACAGATAGAGGGAGAGACATCATGAGCACATCTATGCTGTGTTGAGTGGGGACAAAACAACAATGGTAACTAAAGAATGGTATCAAGATGGTGGGCTAGGTGACAGAATGAAGGGCCTAGTTAGGTGAGGGAGTGGGAAATACTGCTTTAATGGGATGGACTGAGCATGCCTTACTGGTGGCATCTCAGAAGAACCAGATAGAAATGGAAGGGCAGCCATTCAGGTGGAAGGAACAGTAGAGTATTTGGTCTTCTGTAGGAAGGCTGGTAGTTAAAAAGAAGAGATGGAGTGGTGTGAGCTCAGGCAGCTGAACAGACCATATGCAAGTTGGTCTGAGATCTTGTGTCTGGCTTTTTTCTCCTTTCCCTTACTTTTCGATTCAAGGCTTCTTCCTTTGTACCCTGCTTTTGGCTTTTGCTGCTGTGCATGGGTAAGAGGAGCCTGAGCCAGCATTTCCTCCCCTGTTGTGTAAAGAGGTCATCTAGATCTCTGCCTCCTGAATTTGCTAGATGAGAATGTCCTGGGACATTTGCATAGTGTATTGACTCCTGCTCATCCTGGGCACTGGGGAGAAATATTAACATAGGGCCCTGTATGTCCCAGACCAAGTGCCTCACTTTAAGAATTCCGTTTTCTGGACAGTTGGTGAAGTTTGACTTGGATAAAGTAAATCTTCTGATTGGCTTATTGCGATTCCCCTCCCTATTCCAGCCTCCTGGTTTTACATGCCATTCTGCTTATCCCAGATATGTCAGCACTGATAGAGCACCTGTTTGCCTCAGCCTTTTTACCTCACTTCTGCCTGTAAAACTGTGATCTTCACATAGACTTCTCAGCCTATAAATGGGTTGTACTTTTCTATTAATGGCTTACTCTATGTAATTCTTCTCTCTCTCTCTCTCTCTCTCTCTCTNTCTTTCTTTCTTTCTTTCTTTCTTTCTTTCTTTCTTTCTTTCTTTCTTTCTCGCTCCTCTCTCTCTCTCTCTCTCTCTCTCTCTCTCTCTCTCTCTTTCTTTTTTCGAGACAGGGTTTCCCCATGTAGCTTTGGTGCATGTCCTGGAACTCGCTCTTGTAAACCAGACTGGCTTCAAATATCAGACTACCCCTGCCTCCCAAGTGCTGAGATTAAAGGTGTGTGCCACCATCGCCTGGCTTACTCCATATAATTCTTAAGGGCTTTCTCCAGAGCCCTTGAAAGACTCAGTTGAGATGTTTTACTTAGTGTGAGTCATGGCTGTTACTTACTCTTGAGTCCATGTGTTCAGGCCATGAGCACCACTGTCCCTAGGTTCTCAGGGGATTGATTCTGCAGCGGCTCTTCCTCCTGTGCTGATGTCCACTCCTTATGTGAAATGGCATAGTACCTGCTCCAAGTGATTTATGATAAATAGTATCTAATATAAGGTAAATGTTATATTAATAATTTTTAGGCTGCACTATTTAGGGAAGAATGATGAGAAAATCAAGTGTGTATTTTGGTACATAGCAATTTTCAGTATTTTTTTTATCTTTGATTAAGTTTGTAGACAAGGAAGTCACAGCTGTGCAAGACCAACTCCACTTACTTTCCTCAGTCATTTTGGGGTCCTTTTCCTGGCCTAGTGCTCAGAATTGAAACTCAGAAGCTATCAAAGTGCCAGAAATTAAAATGGGAGTTGGGTGGTAGTGACACACACCTTTAATACTGGCACTTGGGAGGCAGAGGCAGGCAGATCTCTGAGTTCAAGGCCAGTGTGGCCTATAAGAGTTAATTCCAGGACAGCTAGGATTGTTACACAGAGAAACTCTGTCTTGAAAAACAAAAAATGAAAGAAAGAAAGAAAGAAAGAAAGAAAGAAAGAAAGAAAGNGGTGCCTTAGTTGATACAGAACTTGCTATGGGGACATGAGGACCCATGTTTGAATCTGCAGCATCCAACCCATGTAAAAGGCCAGGTTTGGTGACATATATCTGTTACCTTGGGCTGGGAAGTGAGGTAGATATATATTGATCCCTGGACCTTACTGACTAGACTAGCCAAATTGTTAAGCTCCAGGTTCAGTGAAAGATCCTTTCTCAAAAAGTAAGGCTGATAGTGACTGAGGAAGATATCTGGTAACAACTTCTGACCTCCATCCACAGGCTTACCTGTATTCACAGGTCCACACACGTAAATACATGCACATACACACACTCAGCAACTTCATCAGGTTCTTGGATTGCCTCAACTTCTTTGTTTCTCAGAGCTGCATTGTCAGGCCCCAAAGACATTCTCATTTAACAGACAGGGAAATGGAAGTAAGTAGTTCAAATTTGAGAGTTAGGGAATGGGGTGCTAAAATTTAACTGTCTGCTACAGTAATCGTGTCTTCTACAGCCTGGTCTGGGTTCTTCCACTTCTTAAATGGGTTAGATTTCAGACCTCACTACTCTTTGATGTCAGATTGCTCGCTATTGCTTTGTTACCCATAGAAGTTGGGACAACTAGTAATTTTCCTTTATATCACCTTGAATGAGAAATGAACTGATCCAATGTTCTCTAGGAGTGGAAATTTTAAAAAATAATTCTCTCTATATATTACATTCCAATTATAGTTTCCTTTATCTCCATCCCCCATTCACTCTTCCTCCATTTCCCTTAAAAAAAAAGTAGATCTCCAACGTATATCAACTAAGCATGGCATAATACATTACAATAAGACTAGGTACAAACCCTCATTATCAAGGCAGGACAGGGCAACCCAGTAGGAAGAATAGGGTCCCAAGTGTAGGCAAAAGAGTCACCCCTTATTCTCACTGTTAGGAGTCTCACAAGAAAACCAAGCTATACAAGCATAATGTATATGCACAGAACCTAGCTAGACCCATACATGGTCAATTCGGTCTCTGTGAGCCCTTATAAGCCCTGCTTAGTTGATTCTGTGGCTCATGTGTTCTCATGATATTCTGTCCTGCCTGGCTCCTAGAATTTTTCCTCCCCTTCCTCTTTGGACATTCTGGCTTTACCTATTGTTTAATTATGACTCTGCATCTGATCCTGTCAGTTGCTGGACATTGACTTTCTGATGACAGTTGGGTTATTGATAGATCTGTGAGTATAACAGAATATCATTTCACTGACTTTTTTTCCCAGTCATACTTGATACTATTCTGTGTCTCTGGGGAGACCAGATTCTGATTCCTGGCTATCCAAGTAGTGTTAGGCATAGCCTCCCTCTCATGGTATTGGCCTAAAGTTGGACCACTTATTGGTTGGCCACTCTCACAAGTTCTGCACCGGTATTACCCTAGCACATCTTGCAGGCAGGACATAGTGTAGGTGAAAGGTTTTGAGACTGGAATGATGTCTAAGTTTCATTGCTGGGATCCTTGATTGACTATAGAAGACTGATTCAGACTCAATATCTCTCCTTACTAGAGGACTTTACTAGGGTCACTCATGTAGATTCTAGGGAGTTTCTACTGTTTTAGGTTTCTACATTGCCTGCCCCCCAGATGCCCACCAATTTCAGTTGTCTCTCCTAGTATTCTATTCTTCTATCTGAACATTCTTGCTCCTATTCCCACCTGCCTCCACTTCACCTGCCAAAATCTATTTTATTTTCCCTTCCCAGGGAGATCCATTCTAATATAAGGTCTCTCTAATTTTTTTAGGTGCTTAGTGCTATAAATTTCTCTTAGCAATGCTTTCCTTGTGTCCTATTAGTTTGGGTATGTTGTGCATTCATTTTTATTGAATTTGAGGAAGTCTTTCCTTCCTACCTTCCCTCCCTCCTTCTCTCCTTCCCTCCTCTCTCTCTCCCTCCTTCCTTCCATCTTTCCTTCTTTCCTTCTTTCTTTCCTTCCTTCCTTCCTTCCTTCCTTCCTTCCTTCCTTCCTTCCTTCCTTCCTTCCTTCCTTCCTTCCTTCCTTTTTCTTCTATTTATTGAGACTATCTCTGTGACTGAGTATGTGTTCAATTTTGGAGGAAGTTCTGTGCTGTGCTGAGAAGAAGATTCTTTTGTGTTTGGGTGAAATGTTTTGTAGATATCTATTAGGTCCATTTTGTCCATAATCTCTGTTAACTCCTGTATTTCTCTGTTTAGCTTTTGTATGGATTACCTGTACATTGGTGAGAGTGATGTATTAAAGTCTCCTACTATCAGTGTATGAGGTTTGATGCATGATTTAAAATTCAGTAGTGTTTTCTTTGCAAACGTGGGTGCCCTTGTTCTTGGAGCATAGATGTTAAAATTGAGAAATCATCTTGGTAGATTTTTTTCCTTTGATGAATATGAAGTGTCCATCCTTATCTCTTTTGATTAACTTTGGTTTTTAGTCTATTATGATCGATATGGTTATACTAGCTTGTTTCTTAGATTCATCTGCTTAGAAAATCTGTTCCCACCTCTTTACTCTTAGGTAATGTGTCTCTTTGATGTTGAGGTGTGTTTCTTGTATGCTACAGAAGGATGGATCAGGTTTTCATATCCTGTTAGCCTGTGTCTTTTTATTGGGGCACTAAGTCCATTAATATTGAGAGATATTGGTAACCAATGATTGTTTATTCCTGTTATTTTGTTGTGGTTGTTGTGTGTGTTATATGTGTATATAATGTGTGTTTTTCTCTTCTTTTGGTTTTGCTGATATGATATGAGATTATTTATTGTCTTTCTTTTTGTGTGTGTAGTTAACCTCCTTGGGTTGAAATTTTACTCCTAGTACGTTCTATAGGTCTGTGTCTGTAGACAGATTACTTTTAAATTTGACTTTACCATGGAATGTCTTCTTTTCTCCTTGTATAGTGTTTGAAAGTTTTGCTGGGTTTGAAAGTAGCCTGGGTTAGAAACTTAGAATTTGCTGGGTTGGTATCCTTGACATCTGCAGGCCATCTCTCCAGGCTCTTTTGACTTTTAGGGTTTCCATTGAAAAGTTGAGTATCATTCTGATTGGTATGCCTTTATATGTTACTTCCTTTTTTTCTTGCAGCTTTTAGTATTTTTGGATTATTATGTGACAAGGGGACTTTTTTATGGTTCAATCTATTTGGTGTTCTATAACATGAGGGCCTGCTTGTTGGATGTTTCTGTCCTCCCGCCAGGTCCCACAGCTGTTTAGCCCCGAAGAAAATCACATAGAGGTCTCCATATAAGTTATAAACTGATTGGCCCATTAGCTCAGGCTTCATATTAGATCTTATAATTTATATTAATCCATTATTGTTGTGTTAGCCACATGGCTCAGTACCTTTTTCAGTGGGGTAGGTGACATCTTGCTTCTTAGGTGTCTGGACAGGACTGCAGAGGAATGGGCTTCCTCCTTCCCAGAATTCTCCTGTTCTCATTGTCCCACTTCTACTTCCTGTCTGGTTGTCCTGCCTATACTTCCTGCCTGGCTGCTGGCCAATCA
>LOEQ01007071.1:42184-54242 GCA_001685075.1 Bramus lutescens | reverse complement strand
CATAATAACATACAGTATCATGATTCTCTGTGTTTTCCACCTTTATATGGCTTTATTTTAAACTCTATTTCTTTTATTTTTTATTTTTGGCTTTTTGAGGCAGGATTTCTGTATATCTTTGTCCTAGAACTCACTCTGTTGACCAGGCTGTACTTGAACTCACAGTGATCTGTCTGCCTCTGCCTCCCAAGTGCTGGGATTAAAGGTGTGTACCACCACATCCAACTACTCTCTGTCTTTTTTATTTTAACGACTTTAACCTTTTTTTCAAGCCTACATATATTTTTAACACACTGTAAACCATTTAGAGGTTTCCTTTGTCTTTGTATATCTCTCTTTTTCTAACTACATGAGTCTTTAATTTGCCATACAATATGGGTAGGATTATAGCTGTGACTTTGACAGCTAGATCCAGCCCATTTCTTAGCTTTTTGAAATTTCAGGCTCACGGTGGAGGTACTGGCTGTAGCCACGTTTATTGCCACAACTCTATGGCATTTTAAGGTCCTTGCCAGCAAGCAAGCTGCAGCATTCTGCTCACAAACCACACTCAAATGCTCTGTAGTCTGACCACCTGCCTGAAAGAGTCAGAGTTTGCCCTGGCAGGACAGCCCAAAAAGCTGGCATTTTAAAACAGCACAGCTTTTTTTCCTGCTACAGCTGAAAATGGAAAAGCATGCGGTCAGCTTTTTATCAACACTATTTAAGTGGTTCTTGGCAGGACCTCTTAAGGAGTTGCAAGATTTTGCAGCTAAAGCTGAGTCAGGAGGCCTCTCTTAAATGAGAGCACTTGCTTGCCTCTAGTAAGAGAAAATGCTGCTATCAATAAGCCACGCTTAACTCTATTTTTTTTTCTGTCTAGAATTACTTCCCAAGCTTTCTCAGGTTTTATGTGGATGCAGTTGTCCACGTGGGTGCCATTCTATAACATGTGGGCCACACCAGTGTTCTGTAATCTTCTTGAACCTTATAGACTAGGAAATTTTTCCACTACGATTTTGTTGAAAATATTTTCTGGGCCTTTCATCTGGGAATCTTCTCCTTCTGTTTCTATTATTCTTACATTTGGTCTTTACATAGTGTTCCAGATCTTTTTAGATGTGTGGTGTCGGGAACTTTTAAGATTTGACATTTTCTTGACTGATGTATTCATTTCTTCTACCATATCTTCAATGCCTGACATGCTCACTTTTGTCTCTAGTATTCTGTTCGTGATGTAATGCTTGTGCCCATGGTTCCTGTTCCTTTACCTAGACTTTTCATTTCTAGAATCCCCTTAGTTTATGTTTTTTTTAATTGCTTCTATTTCCATTTTTATCCCTTAAACAGTTTTATTTGTTTCCGTCAACTACTTGTTTTTCTTTGCATTTTTAATAAAGTTATTAATTTTCTCCTATTATTTATTTGTGTTTTTCTGAATTTTTTTAAGGAATTTCTTATTTCCACTTTAAGGACCTCAATCCTCTTCATAAAGTTGTTTTTAAGGTCTTTTATTTTTGTTATTTCTGCTGTGTTGGAATATTCACGGGTTGCTGTGGTAGGATAGCTGAGTTCTGGTGGTGATACATTGCCTTGGCTGTTGTTGGCTGTGTTGATGGTGCCTAGGCATCTGGGTTTAGGGTGATTATAGGTCTAGGTGCCGATTTCTCAGTTTGTCTTTGTTGGATGGGTGTTTTGTTCCTTGGTTTCTGTTTTCATCTCTAATCTTCTGGTAGGTGTGGCTTGGACTTCTCACAGTCTGTGTGGTCTCTGATACAGTGGGTAATCTGCACCCAATTGAAGGCTGGAACAAGGCAACTAGGAGGTCATGGAACTGGGGATAGGGTGGGAGGATNGTCTTTGTTGGATGGGTGTTTTGTTCCTTGGTTTCTGTTTTCATCTCTAATCTTCTGGTAGGTGTGGCTTGGACTTCTCACAGTCTGTGTGGTCTCTGATACAGTGGGTAATCTGCACCCAATTGAAGGCTGGAACAAGGCAACTAGGAGGTCATGGAACTGGGGATAGGGTGGGAGGATCAAGAATTAGTGAGAGAGTGGGGCGATTTGCTTGGCAGGCAGCCTACCAGGACTTTTCCTAGTTTGCGTGGTCTCTGGCAGACTGAAGAGTCTGCTTTGGCATTTTTGAACTGCAGATATTCGTGCTTATATTTTGGAATTGCATGCCATTTGACATTCTTCTATTGATGACTAGGTTCAGTCCTTATAGAGAAACAGGGGTTTTGAACAATGGAGATGACCTTTCATTTTCTCTACCTTCCTAGGAGTCAGGCTGTGATGGATGTTTCCTAGAAGACTATGTGTGACCTACACAAAGTATTGTGGGGCAGTTGGATTCCTGAATTGTTTAGATTTTCCAGTTCAGAAATGACTGTGTGCATGTGTGGACAGTGGGATATTTCAGCGTGCACATGGGATCCCGTTCAGAGGAAGTTGATAGACACTGGTCTCCAGAGACACAGAATCTCACCCAGCTTAATTTCACATATTTGATAAACACTCAGAGGTGAATGGCATGAAGAGGAGGACAAGTAAGTGTCTCAGGGAGTATTTCCATGCTGTGCTTCATTTCCTGGACTTTCCTCATAGATACCTGCTCCAAGGAATCTTTGATGAATAAGAAGGAATCTCTTTATCTCTTTTTCCCTCTTGTCCAGCCTTTGCCCTAGACAGCCCATCTTCTTTTCTATGTGCTTCTCTGGTAGGTGAGAATCCGAAGGAGATGCTTGAATTGTGCAGGCCTTTTTTTTTTTTTAATGCGATTCCTTAGAGGTGAAATGTCTGGGGGCCTGTAGGTTTTGAAGCTGTGCTTTCTTCCTGTCCTTAGTGTAAGATCACAAAAGTTGACACATTGTGATTCTTCATCACATGTGCCTTTCTGATTGCTTGGATTGTGTTCCATAAGACATTGTTTAGGCACGTACTAGCATCACACTCTCCCTAAACACCTACTCCTATTGTAAATGACGTACTGGGTGTTGGTTGTTCTTGGCATAGGTTGAAGCAAGTGGGCATCTATCTCAGAGTCTGAACTCTTCCTCATCATGAGGCCTGCTTCTTCCTGCCCTGCCTGTGTACTGCTCTTGTGTCCCTTCCTATAAAACGAGAAGCCTGTGTGTGGTCATTCCCATGTGTTGAACATTGTGTCTGTCAGCAGGAAACAGATGAACAAGATACTGTCCTGGGGACTGCATATGGCATTGAGATCCAGAAAACACAGGATGGAGTGGTAGAATTTTGCATGGCTGGAGGATAGAAAAGGGCTGCACAGAGAAGTTGGTTAAAGGCCAGTTGGAATGTCCTGATGACACAGGGGAAACAATGGTGTTACTTTAGATGACAAGAGCAAAGCTTCCCTTGCAGGATTAGAAAGTGATCTGTGGACAAAGGGAATGGAAACATACATAAGGATGTCTATCCACGCCACTGTGATGATGGCTGTTTTCTTGTATGAACCCCAAACTGCTTGATCATCTTAATCTTTGAACTTTTCCCACATGTTCATTCCATGTAACAACCTAAAAACGAGTGTTAGGGGGGTGGCATCTGGGGAGATGGAATCCTGAGTATATTCCAGATGAAGATTTATACAGAACTTGAATAAATGAGAACACTGGTATGATATGGGAGGCACACATAAATTTTTATAAATTATTTTATGTGTATGAATGTATTACCGTCATGTGATACATATGCATTACATGTGTGTATGGTGCTCCCAGATGTAAGAAAAGAGGTCAGGTTTCTTGGAACTGGAATGACAGACACTTATAAACCATTATGTGGGCACTGTGAATTGAACCTAAGTCCTCTGAAAGAGCAGCCAGTGAGTGCTCTTTACCCTTGAACTATTGCTTTCACTCTGAGCTCAGGCTAGCTTTGATATCACTGACACCTATCAGTTGGGCCTAAGAAGTTTTTGCATTCTTTCATGCTGTGCTTCCCTTTGGGTGTCCCTACCCCCATTTTCCCTCCATTATCATAATTGTGAATTAAGCACTATATATGCTTGGTAGAGTATGAGAAGCAGGGTAAGATTAAATCTTGGCTCTTGACCTCAAATAAACTCTTGTCTTTATAATTGTGAGTGGTAATAGCTGCCCTCCGCTTGCTCATTCTGAGTGTAGTGGGTCTTTGGAGGAACCAGATGAGGATTTGAAGGCTGACAAATGATATCGGAATCAAGGAATGGCAGAATTAAGGCTGAGAGCAGCAGTCTCTACAAGAGACTCAGAATTGCAATCTAAAATTCCTCCTTTGATGAATGTGTCTGTGCTTGTATTTGGGGACCAGGAAGAAGAACACATAGCCATCTGGAGACATCAGAGGAAGAGGGAGGAAGTTATGTCATGGGTAGAGTCTTCACATGTGGTAAAGAATAGTGTAGGCAGAGGCGGCTTCCCTGAACCTTCGCCATTGGTTCTTAAGAGGGAGGGGTGACAGGAGGGGTCTGTTTGCTGAGAACATTGAATGATGGCAGGTGTTGTCTTAGAGACCCGCATGCTTAATTAACCAAGCTGAGATGATCTTGCTAGAAACTAGGTTCAGCTTAGGGCTGCAACAAGCAGGCTCCTGCATTGACTTCTGAGCCTGCCAGAAATCTATGTCTTCAGTATTTCTTTGGTGTATCTTCCTGTTTTTATAGACTTTGGAGGCCTCTCCCCATCCCTACCTCTCTGCATGTCTCCATCTTTGGCTTTCAGTGATTCTGTGTTAACAGCAGTAATTAAGCCACCTCATGTCACTGGGGAGGATACATTCCACTTCATCAGGCTCAGGGAGGAGCTTAATTAGTTTCTGCTCACCCCTCCACCTGCTGCTTTTGTGGAGTTCAGCACTGTCAGTTGCACCCATGTTTGTGGGAAGCTTAGGAATCTGTTTCTGTGGATAACTTTCAGAGGCCTTACTTCTCTGCCTTCCTGAGAACATTTCCTTCTGTCATTCAAGACCAGAGAGAGAGTCAAGAGGGGAAAGGGAGAGGACAAGGCTCTTTAATAAAAATTTCTGCTTCCTTTGTCTTGTCACCATGTGTTTTAGACAGGGCAGGACTATGGGTGGAGACAGGGGCCTTCTTGGCGTATGAAATCCTGCTTAGCCTTTGGAGAAGCCCACAGACTCTTGGAGCCCTTTACACACACTGGTCACGCCTGTCAGCAATACTAAGCATGTTGGATGCAGGGCAGCAGGAGGCAGGGAGGCTTGGAGGTTAGCTAGAAAATTAGGTTAGAAAGAGATAGCCTCAAAGCATGCTCTATATTCCACACTAGTCCTGCTTTTTAGAACCAACTGTCAGCAACAGTTTATCATCAGTAGAGTTTGGACAGATGTTAGGCTTGATCCTGCAGAGCACATTAGACATGCTGTTCTATTTCATTCTCACAGAAAGTTGCCAGAGACATACCCCTTTGTTTGTTTCAAAAGCTGGAGTCTGAGGTGTCCAAGAACCTCTGCTGAGGTTACATAGCTTTCTAGGTTAGGAATCTAAATTCTTTCTTCACTTTCCTGACCTGTTTGTTACATTCAACTCTTGGTACCTAGGATGTCTTGGATAATTTGTTAGTAAAACTGGATTCTTTTCAGATTGCAAGATGATCTAGATGAGTGTGTCCCATGTGACTGTAGGAGTATGTCAGATGTGACTCAGGGAAACTGAGGAACTCAGTACTAACTTCTGCTGTACACCAGGACAGGGTAGTATTGCCTCTCTTGGTGCCGTGCTGGCTTTATAGTTGGGTTGTATAGTGTTCTTCATGAGTATATTTCTATTAGGGTGAATACAGAGCAGCCACTGTCCCTCTGCTCAGCAGCCCACATCTCCAAACCACCCAGAGCAGCATCTGACTAATTCACCCACACTCCCAGATCACTCTGGAGGATTTTCTAAACCCCCATCCCTAAACTATTCAGAGCAGCATCTGTCTAAACTCCACCTCATTTCTGTATTATGTTCAATCCTTCCATCCTGTCTTTCAGTTTCTGAACACACCTGGCTTGGAGAAAAGACTCTTTCTCTTTAAATTGGCTCAGTTTGCATTCCACTCGCAATTTCCTTACTCTGAAAGATCCATGGGACATTAAATTAGCAGAAAATGACATTAGTGCTAAGAACCCAATTCTATTATCTGAAATACAAGTTTTATTGTAAGGAACCACACAGCCTCTTCTTAGTTTGGAGGTACTTTATGTTTATGGCAGACACCCCCACATACTCTGTTGTAGCAAGGCACATTTGTATGTGGTTTTCTCCTTTGTCATTGGCTGGCTTTTCTGGCTTTGGGGTATAGATGTGAATTCTTACAGAGACTGGAAGATGCATTCAGCCAGTTCCTTGTTTACGCTTGTCCTTAACTCTGCAGATATTCTATGCCCCTGATGCTGTCTAGCTCTTTGCTTTATTCCCTGAGGAATAGTCTGTCCGGAATGCTCTATCCTTGAACTTGAACGTTTTCTCTCTGTGTCCCAGCTGGTGTTCAGTATGTTCCAAACAATGGGACAGTAATCTCTCTGTCGTATACAGCTAGGCTGGGCATGGGTAATATCCTTTTAGAATAAACACCGAGCAAGGCGTGTGTCAATCCCTATTTGCAGTTCCTTTTGTTATTGCTCTGTCTTGGAAAGGTGGTACAATGCCAGTGTTTGGTTTGTGTCTTCCCTGTTCAGCCCTGTTCCTCCCTGCAGGCTTTTGTCATTTCATTCAGTTTTGTATCATCACAGTAAAACTCAAAGAACTTGCTAAGTGTTGACTGAATTTAACTGAGTGAACTAGATAACATGAAAACCCACTTGGAGAAGAGAGGTTTGAGCAAGACTCTGGACTCCTCCAGATGCCTGGGTGCTTTTGAGGTAAAATGTTAGGTCCTGACATTAACTAGTAGCAAATCTAGGCAGCTGGCATGTGACATTGCAAACTGCTGCCTATCTCAAATGTTTATTTACTTTGGGTATAATATAGCCCTATGTAAGGAGGGAGGAAAGAGGAAGAGCCTCTCTGACCTACGCATATTCAGCTGGATTACTTCTGGGGAGTTTGAACACACAATTATGGACTAATCTGCAAACTAAGGTAGGTTGGAGCAGTTGAACCAATTCTATATGGATTGTTATCCACTATGAAAAACGAAATGAAAAGCAACTTGCAGTAGATCAGAAGTCTAAATATCAAAGCTAAAACTGTAAGACTTATGAAAAGACAAACAAGCTGGACAATGGTGATCCTAGCACTGTGGAGGCAGAGGCAGGAGGATCTCTGTGAGTTCAAGGCCAGCCTGGTCTACAGAGCTAGGCTCCAAAGCTACACAGAGAAACCCTGTCTTAAAAAACCAACTGAAACCAAACCAAAAGCAAAACAAAACAAAACAAAAAAAAACCCAAAAAACAACCAAAAAAGAAAAAATGAAGAAGAAGAAAAGTCCTTGAGATTAAAGATTTGGTTATGATTTCATAGACACGACACTGTAATCCTCCTTTTCTTTTGTAACAAGCCATTCACTTCTCCATGTGTGGCCAGTACACCTTTATCATTTGTTTATCGTAGTGAATATATTGCAATGTGTTAACTTCTGAGATGGTAAAACTTACTATTATATAGTTCTAAGGTTTAATGATGGGTCTGCCATTTAGAAATATAGAAGTAAAGAAGATGAAGGGAAGAAGGTAAGAAAACATGGAAGAAAGGAGATAGATAGATAGCTTAGATGGGTAGGTGAATGAGTGGATGGATGAATGTGATGAATAGTTACATAAATAGATGCGTGCTGTATGAATGATTGAATGAGTAGGTACATGAGTGGATAGATTATGGACAAGTGGATAAGTGATTAGATGATGAGATGGACAGTAGGTAAAGGGATAAATGGGTAAGGGTGGATAGATAGATGAATAGATGCTTGGGCATATGATTCGATGGATGGACGGTCAAAAACAAGGCAGTCTCTCTTGTTTTGTCAATTCTAAGTGAGAAAAAGCAATTTCCACCAAAGCTCAAAGTTCGAAAAGCAAACTAACATTTGAAAGATATGTGTCATCTCTGTTTGAGTCCGTCTTTGGCAAGCAACCACAGGCACACATTTCCCTGTGTAAGTAACTGTGAACATGTAAAATGTTCAGCAGTGTTTAAATTCATTAAATTAACGTTGTCATTTTGAGCTGCTGAGTATATTGTGGGTTGCAAGCTACTCATCCCATGTTTAATTCCATAGTAGTATTTTGTTCAGAAATGTGAAGTATATTAAAAATAGAAGTCTTCCTTTATAATCACAAAGGCTGGGACCAGGAATTAAATTACAGTAGTCTGCCACCTACTGCTGTGTGACTTTTATTGATTTATCCCTGCAGGAAGTCAAGTAAGATCTGAGTGCCAGCACTGTTCTTTGACTGTTGAGAATAAGGGGTGCACAAGCAAAAGCAATCAGTTCTGCCCTGAAGGAGCTACAGAACCTTGAGGAATGGTGGGAAAACTATGAGAAAAACAAAATTCAAGCGTCAAATTGTAAGAAGTGTGATGGAGACTGATAGTGTCATGCACACATAGACTAGGATATGCTTGCTCCACAGATAGTTATCAGAAATGGCTTAGAGGGGAGTTGGTATCAACACAAGAAGCAAGTTTGATTGTTCACTGGTAAGGGTGTGGACGGTATTCCACACACACGTAAAAGTGTGTACAAAGGCCCCGAGGTCTATACAAGGCTTGTCAGAAAGCTCAATGAATGGCAAGGCTGAGATTGATGGCAGCAGGGGCAACTGAGAGAGAGAGCAGGTGAGTGACCCACTCTGATGGTGGGAGATTTGCAAGTGGCTACAGTTGTCTGAATACAGAGGTTCTAGGATATTTCTTGAAAATGTTTCTCCCTCCCCCTTTCACTTTCCCTTTTTATCTTTCTCTTTCGTTCCCTCCCTCCCTTCCTCCCTCTCTCTTTAAAACTCTTTCTCCTTTGTGAAAGTCTTGTCTAAGTCTCATCGGACTCTGCTTTGCATGTGCCTATGTCTTGCACGAGGATGAGCACAGTTATGTGACAGCTGCAGTGGGTGATTCAGATAATCCCAAGGCTTTGGTAAGGTGAAGACACTTCACATTCTTCGCCAGTGGACCAAATCCCTCACTTTACTACCCATGCAGCATATGCCTGCCCTGGGGCCTTTACACCTGACTTGTTCTTTTCCTTTCCAGACTAAATACCATTCTCCACCCTGTTTTATGCCCTCAGCCTGACATGAATGGAGGATATCCACCAGCTACCTGGCTCCCAGCTTCCTGTTGTTAGGATCCTGGCAGGAGAAGAATGAGAGGGAAGGGAGGCTGGGCATTTCTTCCATTCTTCTTGACTGTGGGCGAAGGAATGGAGCATGAAGAATACAGCGCCTGTAGATGGCACTGTCTGATCTTCTTAAACAATCTCAGGACTCCAGGGAGCATCACTCAGTTTCTCTAAACTCCATTCTCTTGTTAATGAATTTATTGGTATATAGATAAGGTAATTTCAGAAGGCACAGTGTAATGGGACAGAAGCAAAGTATTTGACTGCTTTGTCATTTTCATGTAGGCAGATATATCACCCTTACACAAAACATTAAGTAGATTAATTATTGATTTCCTAACTATAGTCGATGATGCCTCATTTATTTGTTTTTCTAAATACTTTATTGAGTCATGATTGGGGTAGAAAAAGGTGATTTACAGATAAATGTAACCATGAAATGAAACCATTATTCCATCTAGTCTGTGATCCATCACCTAAAATAGTTTTTCTTTTGCCCTCCTTGTTTATAATCATTATTATTTTGAGATAAATGCAGTTAGCACAAAGCCTAGCATCTCAGCAAGGTTCTGCTTATGGGATAAAGTGTTGCTGACTTTAGTCAGTGTGCTGCGCTGTAGCTTTCCATGCTCCTTGGTGCTTAGCTGCAACCCTGCAGGATGCTGACTGCCTCCCTGTTTCACAGCTCCCAGCCTCTGGCTGCTACCATTCCACTCTACACTCTCTTCAGGTTCCTCAATTGTAGTGTGTGTTCTCCTGTCAGAATTCCTGCATGTACCCCCTAGGCATTCTCATTCTCTCATTTTGTCTCTTAGTTCTCCAAATTTTGCTTAATATTATTGTCTCCCGCAGTCTCCTCCAATCACTGTGTCTAAAAATTCAAAGCCATCCCTAGTTTTTATCACCCTTCCCTACTTTATGATTATTTAGCTTGTTGAAACAGTGACATGTGACCTTGAACTGCTGATTGCCCTGCTTCCTCCTCCTAAGTGCTGGATTTATGGGCACGTGCTCCCACATCCAGCTACCCAGCTATCTATTTGTATTTTTGTCCTTACTTATTTCTACTTTTTGATTTTGTCATTGTTCCTTTTTTAATTTTTTTGGGGGGGCGGTGTCTTATGTTTAGCTCATGCTAGCCTAGAACTTTTCATGTAACCAAGGTTTGCCTCAAGCTCATTCTCTTCCTTCCTGAGTGCTAGGCACTACCATACCTGGCTCTTGATACTTTTAAATATGTTGTGTTATGGTTGCTTTGTGTATCCCTGGATCTCTCATCTCTCCTTTCTCTCTGTCTCTTTCTCCATCCATATAGATAGATCTATCTATCTATCTATCTATCTATCTATCTATCTATCTATCTTGTAATCTCAATGTCTGTCTGTTAATCTCTCTCTGTCTCACATACATTTATGTTTATCTTACACACACATCTCTGACTGTCTCTCACATGCACACACACATACAGGTGTACACACTCTTTTAATGCCAGGGAACTTGCTCATGATGTAACCCACCATAAGAGTGTTATCTCCATGAACACCCTTTAAAGTGGCACCAGAGTGATATTTAATCTTCCACATTCCTTTAGGGACCTGTATACCACAGCTTGTTTGCTTCCCGTGACATTACTCCTCAGTGGACAGAGACAGTGGGATTTATAAATTTAGAGGAACCTAGGCTCACAGTAACTGAGTGTCTTGTGCCCACAATGCCCTGAGTTCCCACTGTGGATTATCCTAGTTTTCATCATCCTCTGTTGCTTGGGAATGGGCTTTGAAGGATACAGAATACTTCCTCTTTGGAGTAGCAGAGGCATTTTGAGTTAGACTCAATGCAAACCACCTGTGCAACTTTGCAGGCGCGTATCGTGTGGAGACAGGCTGGAGAGATCCACTCCACTTCATCATCTGAGCAGTCCATTTCTCTCATAGGATAATGTACCTGAAAACGTATTTGATTCATCATGTTGTGGATTGTGTTGGTGATACTTTATATCCCCAGAAAGGCTAGTGCTTACTCCAATTGTTCATGGCATTGTTCCATGTCCCTTCTGTCACAGAGAGTGATCATATTCTGTTAATCTCTCCTCCTTTGCTGCTGGAGAAGAAGCCTGTGTGCTCTGATTGTAGTCAGTATTCTCTGCCAAACCTCTGTTAATCATTTCCTTCATCGCCCCACTGCACTGTAAATTGTTGCTTGCTTACTCTGCATTTTGGTGTTGCATACACATATATTTTAATTGTAATTCACATCACTTTTGGGAAAGCAGGAATTAAAGTGTATTATGAACGAAGTGTGCATCCTTTCTACTGTGCTATACTCAGTTTGCCATTGTTGTGTGTCCTTTTATGACAACACTATCTAAATAGGTTCCTTTTCTGAAATAAAGACTCACTCCAAATATTACTTTTCCTCCTATACTCTTGATCTTGTTGGATCTTGTTGCTTTTATTTTTATGAGTATGACCAAATATGAAACATGGGTAGTATCCTTTAGGCTAATAGTTCTCAACCTTCCTAAAGTTGCAGTCTCTCTTTTTGTTTTTTAATTTTTAATTAATTTTATTGAGCTCTACATTTTTCTCTGCTCCCCTCCTTTTCTCTCCCCTCCCCTTTAAACCTTTCCCATGGTCCCCATGCTCCCAATTTACTCAAGAGATCTTGGCTTTCTCTACTTCCCATATAGATTAGATCTATGTAAGTCTCTCTTAGTGTCCGCATTGTTGTCTAAATTCTCTGGGATTGTGATTCATAGGCTGGTTTTCTTTGTTTTATGTTTAAAAACCACCTATGCGTGAGTAC
>LOEQ01007071.1:11756-42133 GCA_001685075.1 Bramus lutescens | reverse complement strand
TCCTAATTTTCTGAGAAATCACCACACTGACATCCAAAGGGGCTGTACCAGCTTGCATTCCCATCAGCAATGCCAGAGTGTTCCCTTTTCCTCAAAACCTCTCCAGCATAAGTTGTCATCAGTGTTTTTGATCTTGGCCATTCTTACAGGTGTAAGATGGAATCTCAGAGTGGTTTTGATTTGCATTCCTCTGATGACTAAGGATGTTGAGCATTTCCTTAAGTGTCTTTCAGCCATTTTAGATTCCTCTACAACAAAATTATTTCATTGCTAATACCTGTTTCTTTTGTTATGAATCATAATGTAAATATCTGCTATGTGACCCCCCCCCAAAGTGTCATGGCCCACATGTTGAGAACTCTGCTTTAGGCAAAGTTTAGGAAACAGGGCAGCTTAAACAAAGGAATCGTCACATTAAGGATCTGTTTACCAGTTTCCTTATCGCTGATTCTCTTTGGAGACCTGTGGTATATTGTGAACCTAAATGTGTAGATCTCTGGATCATGCTCTGGAGTTCCAGAAGAGGAAGTTGTAGAGCAGGCAAGGCTAGTAGAGTGTCCCACCTGTTCAGGTGGGGTAAGGCCCATCAGCATGGGGTACTTATGTCTCAAAACTACCCTCCTTCCCTCACCCATATTACCTTATTTTCTCATTTCTTTGCCATTAAGGAGACATTGATATGTATCTATTAAGATGAACATCAGGTCTTTTTTTTTTTACCGGAAAGGCTAATATTGATAGAGGCAAGGTGGCATGACCTGAATGGAAAGGAACTTCTGTTCGCTTGCTGCCCCTTCACTCTGTTGCTTAGAGAGTTGAGGGGGAGGAGTGTCCCAGTCTGAGCAGGAGGGAGCCAGTTACCCTGGTTCTGGGTAAGTAGTTTAACCTCACAAATGCCTGGGTGAGAGGCCCATGAACACTTGCTGTCAGAATATTGGCAGTATTTGCCAGGAGGCAAGTCCCCGTATCCTTTCAGAAGGAAGGAAAGTAAGGAGGGGATAATTTATGGTAAAGCATCTGACACTTGCTCATGCCTCCTAAGTGAGGCAGAGTGCAATGCCTCAAGCTCAGCAGCAGTTATATGAAGCTGATGTTTTATTTGCGGTAAAAAGGCAGCTCTAAAAATGATGATCCAGTGATTTGCTATACCCCTGACCTTTTAAAGTTTGAGGCACTGAGGTAGCATTGGGAGAGATACTCCAGAGACTTCTGTCAGCTTTTGGTGGGTTTTGCTTGTTTGACTTTAGTCTAATCCCTGTTTAATTGCATATTTTCAGTTTTCCTATTTTTGACTTAGCCTGTCTGCCTTTCTGCTACCCCTGTTTAATTGTTGACCTTTCTTTACCTGTCTACTTGTCTGTCAACTATCTACCCATTTGTCTACTTGCCTACCTACCTGTTTGTATAACTGTCTTCATGCCTATCCATCTATTTTTCCATCAGTCTATGTGTCTATTTGCCTGCCTGCCTACCTATTTGCCCTCTCACCTACCTATTTAGCCTTTTATATACATATCTGTCTACCATATATGAGTAGGTATTTACCTACCTTTCAACTTGTCTATCTACCTGTCTCATCTCTCCACACTCTACTGCCTAGGTTGTTACTTTGAGCACTCCACTAA
Source organism: Bramus lutescens (assembly GCA_001685075.1). Classification (NCBI taxonomy): domain Eukaryota; kingdom Metazoa; phylum Chordata; class Mammalia; order Rodentia; family Cricetidae; genus Bramus; species Bramus lutescens. The sequence goes on along the minus strand of LOEQ01007071.1, from coordinate 40,508 downwards.
GTTAATATCATAGGGACCATTTTTCTCACCCTGGAAAGGTAGTATATTATAAAGACCACACAAGTTGGATTCCTATGCTTAGCATTGGATATTTGGGTCTTTGCAATTCTTTGGAGGACGGTGGTGTCCTGTGCATTGCATGCTGTTTAACTGCTTCTGTGACCTACTACAGTCCACCTTTATTCCCCCTTCCAAGTTGAGACATTAAAAATGTCACTAGATATTGTCAGATTGTCATGACTGAGATTGCTGGCACATAGCAAGTAGATACTAGGTATTGCTAAACACAGTATTTTTTTTTTAGATTTTATTTATTATGCTGGAAGAGGGCACCAGATCTCATTTTGGATGGTTGTGAGCCACAATATGGTTGCTGGGAATTGAACTCAGTAATATCCTGTAGTTTTTAACCTACATGCAGTTCTTCATACTTCCTTGCACAGTACTATCGTGAGAGACCGTGGAGGTTTGGGATTACTTGGCAGATTCTCAGGAGCCTAGGCAGTCATCCACCTCTGTCTGGGCATCTGACGTAGCCTTAGATGTTTTGTTCTGTTCTAAATATAGTGAAGTGACAAAACTAGACAGATTTGTGAGGAGTGTTTACTCCCAGACCTTGTTCCTAGTTTGACAGTCCCATACTTGCGTTATTATAAGATCAGCAGTGGAGAGAGATCGCATTGTGAATTGGACTTTGTTTCTGGTAAGCCCTTGCCTGGGAAAGGCAGACCCAGGGTAAGAGTAGCTGGCTCTTTGAGTCGGTGCTGTCACACTCTTGCTGCTGCTGTCCCGTGCCTTCTGAATCTCTCTCAGAATCCATCAACCAGATCATCAGCCTTTACTATACTTGTGCCTTCAGAACCACAATCCTGCTTCTCAACACATGCTGGGCTGTGTCATAAAGCATATTTCCCCAGTGCCTGTCAGATGTGAACTTGGCCTTCTATGAGTTTTCAGACCTCTGCTCTTCTTCTCCATCCCTTGGTCCAATAACTATCATTCTTTTTGTTGTGATCATCTTCATCTCCTTCTAGGAATGACCTGGCGGGTATAGTTTTGTGGAGGAGGTTCTAGGTGATACCAACCTTTCCCTCCTGCCTTGAACGAGATCTGTCAATGGCCATAAGCCCATCTGAGGATAGTACAAAGGCCTGTGGGTTGACCCACTTAACATTCTGTGGTGGAAAGCCAGGAATTCATCTTCTACCTCTGACTGTATAGTATTAACAACCTCGCCTAAAAAGATATATCATTGTCTTTATATTCTAGGCATTTGATAATAGAATTTTTCCCACTTCTGTGCTTACTTCCCTCCCAACCTCTCTGTTCTTTCCCTTTTCATCCTAGGAACTCTTAATTGTTTGAAAGAGAGAGATAATTAGGCTGCATTATTGGTGACCCTGTGACTGGTGGTTGTCTTAGTTTCACACTCCATATTCGTTTGTTTTTGGGAAACCATTGACTGGGAGAGACAGACTCTGGAGAGGAGTTGGCTGTCTGATCCAGCAATGGTGGATAGTTGCTGGGGCCTTATACATCTCACCAGGATCCATTGTTACTCATTATCCCCCTCTCTCTCCATATATGTTTCTATATCTTGAAAACATACTCTATTGCCCATGAGGCCTCTCACCATGTTCTGATGGAACACAATGACTGTTTCTGGATGTTCTCCCACCTTGCCACATCCTTAGCAGTACCTTGCTGTCTACTGCAAGCTCCCTTATTTGTCTCTCCTTCATGCTGTGCAGCCTTATTTACTTGATTTGTCATCATCTTTCATGTTAAAATAGGATCTCTTTGCATATATCAGACTGCCTTTTGATGCAGGAGTGTCTTCTATCTATCTGTTGCTTTCATTGGTTAATTAATAAAGAAAACTGCTTGGCCTGATAGGTCAGAACATAGGTAGGCGGGGAAGACAGAACAGAATGTTGGGAGAAAGAAAGCAGTCAGGCAGATGCCATAAAGCTCCAGCCCAGGATGGATGTAGGTTAGAATCTTCCCGGTAAGCCAACACTTTGTGGTGCTACACAGATTATTAAAAATGGGTTAATTAAGATGTGAGAGTTAGCCCAAGAAGCTAGAACTAATGGGCCAGGTAGGGTTTAAACGAATATAATTTGTGTGTTGTTATTTCTGGGGCTAAGCTAGCCATGTGGGAGCCTGGCAGGACGAAAAGCAGGCCTGCTCGCCCCATCACTATAGCCTTTGAACTTGTGATCTTCTTGCCTTAGCCTTTATGCCCAGCTAAGTTGGAGAACTTTTTCTGTGTAACACTGGCTGTCCTGGAACACATTTTGTAGAGTAGGCTGGCTTGAGCCAAATTCACAGAGATCTGACTTCTGTTGCCTTTTCAGTGCTGGGATTACAGGTGGGCATCACTGCACCCACCCCATTTGGAGAATTTTTAATTTCTTGTTCACATCTATTATTTTCATCATTGGTACTTTATTGTCACTACTATCTTCATAGTGACTTGGAATTAGCAAAGTAATTTCTTCTGTAGGATCTAGAATTTTAAGACTTGCCAATGCTATAAACAAGGTTCTATCTCAAACAAACAAAAAAGCAAAAGTAATATGAAGGGTTATGGGCACTAATATAAGCCAGAGAGGAAACTATCTGGCATTGCCAGATCAAACAGCCAACTCCTCTCCTTCAATGCCTGTCTCTCCCAGTCAAAGGTTTCCCAGAAACAAATGAATATGGAACATGAAGCTAACATAACCACCAATATTGATCATTTTATTGATTATTTTTGCATTAATGTTTATGAATGAGATAGATATGCAATTCTCTTTCTTACTAATGTCTTTCTGTGACTTGGGTATCAGGGTAATTGTAGCCTCATTAAAAGAGTTTTGCAATGTTCCTTCTGTTTCTATTGTGAAGAACAATTTAAGAAGTATTTTTCTTCTTTGAAAATCTTGTAGAATTCTGAGCTGAAACCATCTACTCTTGGGCTTTTTGTTGTTGTTGAGAGACTTTTAGTGGCTCTTTCTATTTCTTCAGCAGTTATAGGTCTATTTAATTTGTTTATCTGGTCTTGGTTTAATTTTGGTACCTGATATTGATTCAGAACAGTTTTTTGAAGTATGATTTCATCCGTGTCTGTTCTTATGCCCCCTTTTCATTTCTGATTTTGTTAATTTTGATATTTTGTCTCTGCCTTTTGGTTAGTTTGGATAACAGTTTGTCTATTTTGTTAATTTTCTTGAAGAACATATTCTTTGTCTCATTGATTCTTTGTATTGTTTTCTTTGTGTCTGTTTTGTTGATTTCAGTTCTCAATTTGATTATTTCCTACAGTGAAGTTCTCTTAGGTGAGTTTGCTTCTTTTTGTTCTAAAGTTTTCTAATGTTCTGTTAATTCACTAGTTTCTGATTTTTCCAGCTTCTTATGTAGGTGTTTAGTGCTATGAACTTTCTTCTTAACACTGCTTTCATTGTGTCCTATAAATTTGGGTATGTTGTGTGGTCATTTTCATTGTATTTTAGGAAGTGTTTAATTTCTTCCTTCATTTTTTCTTTGGCCCATTGATGATTCAGGTGAACATAGTTTAATTTCTAAGTGTTTTGGGGCTTTCTGGAATTAGTTATGCTGTTGAATTCTAATTTTAAACCATGGTGATCCGATAAGATACATGGGGTTATTCCAAGTGTTTTTTTTGTTTTTTTTTTTTGCATCTGTTGAAGTTTGTTTCGTTACCTAGTATGTGGTCAATTTTTGAGAAGTTTCGATGAGGTGCTAAGAAAGTACATTCTTTTATGTTTTGAAGAAATATTCCATAGATGCCCGTTAAGTCCATTTGAGTCATACATCTGTTAGTTCCCTTATTTCTCTGTTAATTTTTTGTCTGACAGACCTGACCATTGGTCTGAGTGGAGTGTTGAAGTCTCCCACTGCTAATGTATGGTGTTTAATGTGTAATTTAAGCTTTAGAATGTTTCTTTTACATCTGAGGTACCCTTGTTTTCAGGGTGTAGATGATCAACTCTCCTCTTGATGCATTTTTTGTGACTAATATGAAATGTCCTTCTTTGTCTCTTGATTGATTTTAGTTTGAAGTCTATTTTGTTAGGTATTAGGATAGCTACACCAGCTTGTTTCTTAGGTCCATTTGACTGGCAAAGTTTTTTCCCATCCCTTTACTCTGAGGTGATGTGATGTCTGTCTTTGAGGTTGAGGTGTGTTTCTTGTATGCAGCCGAAGGATAGATTCTGTTTTTACATCCAATCTGTTAGTCTGTGTCTTTTTATAGGTGAGTTGAGTCCATCTATATTAAGGACTATTAATGACTAGTGATTGCTATTTTCTGTTTGCTTGAGTTAAAATTTTATCTCCATGGAGCTAGACTAGAGTTCATAGGTTTCTTCCCACTTTATAAAGCCAGGACTACGTGTTTTGATAACATGTAAGCATGTGAGCTGAGTAAACATTTCAATATATGGATTGTGCCAAAAACTGGAATAATTTATCTAGCGGGGAATATGAAATTGAACTTAGTAGCTAGTAATGGAGAATCAAATTAATTAAACTTGCAATAGTTTGTAGGTTCCTTGTAGATTTCTTAGTGTTGGTTTCAGAACAATAACAGGAAAGCCCATTCTAAAGTTAGCAAGGATCCAAACATGTTAGAATGGGGTATTGTCCAATGACATTTGAAACTTGTCTTCATGAGTGACAACTTTAATTTAATGTTAAGGGGGTGACAATGTGCTAAGTGGGAACTTGTTTGCAATACTAGTCCTAGCCCCTCTATACCTACTTAGGCACATACTCTGGGACAGTGGCCCTACTGTGATCCTGATACCCCCTAGGGTCTGGGAACCAATTCTGTATACACTGGGGAAAGTCCGGAAGTGTGATATGTGTGTGTATGTATATGTGTGTATATATATATATCATACATATACACATATATGCATATACACACATTTGTATTTATTTTGTGAATGCATGTCCATATATGTGTATATATAGGTACTGATGTATGTATATGTAAGCATATAAAGACCCAAAACTGATATCACTTTTCTCACTCTCTTTCTATCCTGCATAATTAAGAAATGGTCTCTAGCTAAACTTCAAGCTCACTGTATCTTGTCTAGTCAGGATAGCCAGCTTGTTCCAGGGATTCCTTGTCTCTGTTTCTCATGTACTGAGGTCATAGGTGAAACACAGTGCCCATTTAGCTTTTACATGGGTGTTGGGAATCTGAACTATGGTCCTTGTGTTTGCATGGCAAACCCTGTACTTACTTGACTATCTTCCCAGCTACTATAACACATTTTCTTTATGCAGTCTTCTCAGCAGGCATCTATTCCACATGTTGGCTTCTGTGAGAAATACTATAATAGTTCTACACTTGACAACCTGAGTTTGATCACCAACATCAAGATGGGGAAACCAGCTCTCCCAAATTGTTCTCTGGCCTCTGCCATTGTACACACATGTCCACACACACACACACACACACAAACACACACACACACACAACACATACACAGTTTCTGCATGGTAGCACATGCCTTTAATGTGAGCATTGCGCTTATTCCAGTTTTGTCCTATGACATACTGATTTCTGTTCAGGTCACATGGCAGTTTTTTCCTAGTATTTTAAAAGGTTTCCATAGTGTCTAGGCCAATTTGTATTCCCAGCAACAGTAGAAAGGGCGTGAATTTTCAGTTCTATATACCAATGAGAAAGAGCAAGCAAATATGTGGATTTACAATTTCTGGTTAAGAAATGGTAACTAGGAAGACTAAACAAATTCCTGAACTCAAATCTTCAAGTAGCGAATTTGGGGTATCCATCTGATTTGCAATTTTCATCAGTGTGTACTGATTTTGCAATTTTCACAATTAACCACCAGTAATTGTGGGATGAGTGAATTCCAGAGTATAATTGAAGTTCCTCCTAGGAAAAAAAGAATCAACCTGCATTTGTCTTCTGAATAAATTGCAGAGCGTAGGACATTGCTGGCCAAAGGTTCATATGGTTCCAGACTGGAGTAGAAATAACCTCATTGCTTTTCTCTATCCAGTTTAGGGTAAACTGCAACTATTTTTTGAAGCAGGATACATCCATTTCTTTAATGAGCATCTAAACAGTCAAACCTTCTGGGACTGTTTTGTGTAATCATTCCCCAAGATCTCTGTTTTCCATCATCTGTAGCTATGTCAATCCCCACCCTCCTTTTATAATAAAACTATTTAGTTATAAGAAGCTAGATATGTAATGAAACTTGGAGCTCCATTGTGAATTCAGCCTTCCAATAGTATGTTTTGCTTTCATGATTCAGGGGTTCCACAAAGGGAAGATTTGGAGGTCAAACACCAAACAATTTAGTCACAGGGAAAGACAGTTGTGCTGCATTTAAATGCTTTGCTGCCATTGTTTATTAGACGGCATTCTTCAAGAACAGCAGTGGTACATTCTTAGAGACAGTAGATTGTGTGCCATAGAGTTTAATAGAGTTTTCTATGGCACACAATCTACTGTCTCTAAAACTCTATTAAATTTCATTTCATTTGAGACCACACAAAGGTGCAGGGGCCAAGTGAGATCATTGGCTCCTCTTCTTTCTACCTTCTAATGCCTTTGTTGATGTTTGTTTTTCCCAGTGCTGGAGATTGAACCCAGCACCTTAGCCTTTCTAGGTAAGCTTTCTGTACTGAGCCACACCTCAAGCCTCTGTTCCCTTTCTGAGAGACTGGCCTTTGCTTGTTGGCCTTAATAGGATGTTTCCCATCCCCATATCCCTATGCAAATATCTACTTTCCATCTCCCTTTTTTCCCTCTGCCTCTCTCAGTTGCTGTGTCTCTAACCACTGTTGCTGTCCTCTGTGTATCCACTTGTTCCTTTCTGGTTTGGACCTTGTTTGGAGTTAAATTAGGGTTTCCTGATGATGCACCATGGCTTACAGATGGAGGGTGTCACTCCTCTAGTTGCTTAGTAGCAGACTGTCATTCTGCCCTTCCTTACTGCCAGTGGGATTTCCACACCAGTGAATACTGTCCTCTTGGGTGCTTCTCTTGCAGAGCATTGCTCCTGTAATTGGTCTGTTTCCACTTGCCTGGGGTTCTTAGGGAAGGGCCATTGTTTCAGCTGAAGCTGACTTTTTGACCAATTCAAGGGTATCATCAAGGGAGCCACCAGGTCATATAATCAAATCTCTCCAGATGCAATTTCCTAACATTGAATCTTGAAGTAGTTTCTTCTGGTTTGGTGATGATGCCACTCCAATCCTTGAGCTTCACTTTCCTTAAGTATAAAATGTTCACCATGCAATTTTAAACAGACATTAGCCCCAGGTTTTATTTTCAGGCACCTGGAGCTTCTATTCAAAACCGATATTTCGAGCTGGTGAGTTGACTCAGTAAAGTGCTTTTGGAGAAGCATAAAGATCATGAGCTACAGCCCAAATGAAGCCAGCAGAACATGATCCAGCACTTACACCACTGTGTCTTTATTTAACTTGGGAGAATAGGACAGAAAGTGAGCAGCTTCTCAAAAGTCAAAATGCTGCCTTTTAGAAGAGCTGAATATAAGTCCAGAACCCCAAATCCTTGAAAAAACATCCTACCATTCCATGCAGCCACCCTGGGCCTGTAAAATAGGTAGTCTCAGGGCCTGTTCTGTGGACAAGGGAGCCAAACCCAAGGAGTTCAAGTAAATGACCAGAGGGTTCTAGAACTAAACAAAGTGAAGCTCAGACTCACATGCAAGGTGAATCTAGGTAGTAACTTGAGTCTAGATCTGAGTGTGTGTGCATTTGATGTGTTATGCCAAGGTCACCCTCATGTATCAACAACTTTTTGTAAAGACAGAAACAACTTAATACTGGACTTGATCCTACTCTGTCCAGATGCCACTGCTATCTAAAGTTCTCTCTTTCTCTAATTATTACATGCTTTACTTTTTAAATTCTGTTCTTTAGAGTCACTGAATTTAAGAAAGGTATTAAAAGCTATTGTCCTTGGGACTGGAGAGATAACTCAGCTTTTAAGAACACCACTGACTGCTCTTTAAGAGGACCTCTAGTACAAAGGGATTTGATACCCTCTTCTGATCTCCATGATTACTGAATGCACATGGTGCACAAACCTACAAGCAGGCAATAACACACATAAAATAAAAATAAAACTTAATATTTGAAAAAGCCCTACCCTCCTTGTATTTATTTTATCAGGCATTCAGCCATGAACTCATCACCTTCAGTGAAACATGATTTGATCGATGACTGTTCTCCACATTATATTTCAAACTTCTTCAATGCTTCTTGGGGTGCTCAGTATACAAACATTATTTCCTGGTAAATTATTGCTGAATGCCCAAATAAGTGAGTAGATAAATAGAAAGGCAGGTAAATGAGTAAAGAGGTAGATGAAGGGATGAGTGAATGGATAGGTGAGTAGGAAGGTTAGAAAGTTGGATGGATACATAGTTGATATGTGGGTAGGTTAAAAGATGAATCAATTAGCCTTGGTAACCTCTAAACATCTTTCCCAGCTTTAAGTTGCTATAAGAAGTGACAAGACCATTTACTACTCCATGGCTGAGGACAGCATCAGTCCTGAGCCAGGACCTTCTATCCATCTATCTTCCTCCTATCCAGACTGTATCAGAAAAGTATCACCAACAGATATAATGCAATAAGAAGCTGCTTGTTTGTTTGGCTTTCTGCCCATTACAAAATAAGGCAAAGTCTCTGAAGTCTATTAAACCCTTACTTATAAAGAATGCAAGACAGCTGTTATGTATGCTCTTCTACTGTCAAATCTTTGGAAGGTGCGGGGAAATCCACTACACCTGATATCTACATCTCCACTTGCAAAATAACATTTCCATTCAACAAACCAGTTATTTGAAAAGCTGTATAAATAAAGCACTATTGGGCATTTTCTGAAGGCTCCAAAGACAACAGCTCATGAGAGCCACGTGTTTACAAGCAATTCAAGAATTAAAAAAAAATTATACAGTAATGGAGAATAATGTGGCACAAATTTTATTAGTGATTGTTGAGCCTTTAAAGAATAGCCAGCAATAAGTCTAGGGATGGGATCTAAAAGGTGGGCTTTGATCGAGTATGACTATCTATGTAAGAAGAGGAGATCAGGATACTCACAGGTTCAGAAGGAAGGCAGTGTGAGACCAGAGGGAGAAAGCAGCTATTCTACAAACCATGGGCAGTGACCTCAAAATAAACTAGCTCCTTGCAAACCATATCTGGGACTCCCAGTCTATGGAACTATGAGTCAATGCTGTTCTGTCTGCGTTAGTTCCTTTTGTTATTGCTGCTGTTATTAAGAGGTATATTCAGGAAGAAAGCATTTATTTTTGGCTCCCAGTTGGAGGATTCAATATGTTTTGGTGGCGAAGTCAAAGAGGCAAGAGATTATGGCAACCTGTCATTTTTATCCACTATCAAGAAGCACAAATGAATGCTAGTACTCAGCTCAGTTTCTCCTTTTTATTAAGTCCATGACCCCAGCCCAGAAAATGGTGCTGTCCACAGTTAGTGCAGGTCTTCCAACTCTGATAACATAATCTAGATAAATTCTTGGACATGTGTAGTGTTTTATTTCCACAGTGATTCTAAATCCCATCAAGTTGACTGTCATAATTAACCTTCATCATACCTTATATTCTTTAGACTTTGGTATTTTTTTTGAAGATTCACTTACTTTTATGTATATGAGTGTTTTGCCTGCATGAATATATGTGCACCATGGTGTACAGAGCCTGGGGAGACAAGAAATGAGTGTTGAATCTCCCAGAACTAGAGTTGCATGTTGTGAGTTGCCATGTAGGTGCTGGGAACTGAACTCTAGTCCCCTGCCAGAGAAGCAAGTGCTTTTTAAAAAGTGAAATATAGACTTTTTTATAGAATGTATTCTGATAGTACTCCCCACCCCGAAACTTCTCCCAGATCCTCCTCAGTTCCCCTCCAACCCAAATCCACACTTTTCTTTCATTAGGATACAGGCATCTAAAAAATTAGTAACAATAAAATAAAACAGAATAAACCAGAATAATACAAAACAGAGAAAGAGAAAGAAAAGAGCCAAAGAAATACATATAGACAGAGACACACATATTTGCATATACAGATATCCCATAAAAACATAAAGTCAGAAACCATAATATATATGCAAAGTATATTTAAGGAATAAAGAAGCCCCAACAAAGCACTGTGAGAGAAAGAACATCCATAAATGAGGTTTTTTGTTTGTGGATTTTTTTTTCTTGATGTGCTCACGTGTGCATGTATGCTTGTATATGGTGTGTGTGTGTGCGCGCGTGCGTGCACATACCATCTGGTTCTGGACATGGATATTGGCCTTAAAAGTGGTTTGAATACCCAGTACTTTAAACCTGAGCTCTCTCTCTCCAGCCAGCCCAGACTGGGATATTTTGGAGTCACTACCTTAGACACCTTGTATGTCACTTTTTCTTCAAAAGCCACCACCATGCCTGATACACCATCACAATTACTCTGCATTGTTCTTATCCTTTCTCTCCCTCTCATCTCTCTGTCTCTTGCTTTCCCCTTTTTTTCTTTCCAGTTTCTCTTCCTGCTCTCCTTCATCTACTGACTTCCTTGTTCTCTCTTCACTGTCAGTAGGTTCTGTTCTCTCCTTGGTGACAAGATCATCACAGTGGAAAACATAGGATTGTGTTTCATTCCCTCATTGCATAAGACAGTGAGGGTTATTTTTCCTAAAGGTCCTACTAGGAGCTCTTTGGAACTGCATCATTCCCTATACTTAAGACTTCAGCAGCTTGCTCAAGTATCACTGTCTCACTATAAGCCTGGTTCTATCAAAGTGACACAAAAAACCACTTGAAGGGTGCTCTTCTTGAGATATTTTCTGAGCTAAATGTACTGTGGTTCCCTAGTTTCTGTCTCCCCAACTTTCTTAGCTGTGTTCATTGTTGTTGATCTCTATGGGGATACTCACCCCCACACCCACACAGTACTACTAAAATCCCAGTAGTGACATCAGTTCTTGGGTAAGAGGGTTGCCTGTGGGAGGCAGCTCCATCTGGAAGCTAAATAGAGCAACATAATCATGTTCTTTTCCTTCCCCCAAACCTGTCTGTATTCCTTCAGGTTGAGGCTGCCAATCAGGATACTTCCAAATTGACACTTTTCTAAACTATCTTGATATTTTAAAAGATTCTTACGATTTCAAAAATCTCTTAGCTGGGTATGAAATTGGCTAGGAAGTCAATGCAACTGGAGGCAGGAAGCAGGAGGAAACATATGTGCCTGAATTCCTGTGTCTAGAAAGTCTTGGCTGTGTACTGCAGATGTAGTTTTGGGCTCTCCAGCTGCTAACACTTGTAGCCATTCTGAGTCCCAAAGACCATACATGGCAAGATTGACTTTTACAAACTTGATTATATGGCACCTGAGTGCTTCTCTTACCCACTTCAGTATTCTTTGGGTTTTCCCATTGAATGACGCAGCATGATTTTCAGGGGTCACAGGACAAGTGTGGTCCTGAGAGACATCCCTGAGAGGCAGTGCAGGATGGATGCCCAGGTGCTTTTGCCTCTTCTCCCCCTTTTTCTTTGCTGGCCATAGCATCATTCAGCCATCATTGCTCTTGTGTACCTCTACTGGATCAACTGTAGATGATAGACTTTATACTGGATGGCATGGTGTTTTGGGTTGCTTTCATTTTGCAGTGAGTCCAGAATGTGTGTCAGGATCCGGAAGAATCAGTGCTGGTGACTGCTCTTGAGTAGAAAAAGGTACATTTTTAGGGTCTTGTTCATGTGTTTTGAGAAATACAACCTTTTTGTAGACCACGTAGACCCCTGCGTATTCCCATCCCTGAAGAGCTAGATCATTCTCCCAAAGTCCTAGGCTGTGTTTGCTAGAGTCCACTTAGTGCTAGCAAAGGAATTTTGCAAAGATGTGAAGTCACTTACTTAGGAATGTTCTTAGTTTACATAAGGCCAAGGCTAACTTGCTCTGAGTCACACAGTAGTGGGGAAGAGAGGACACTTGAACCTGTGGCCTCTTTTCCTTGCCTAGGGTGCTCCCCTTGCAAAAATTCACTTTTCCCAGTCATCACCTTGAGGCTGCTTATCCCACATCTCAGGTGGTGCCCTTCTAGGGAACTCCCTCCTCCTCAGGCTGGTGAGAAGGCTCCATTTAGCCGTGAAGGCAGTATTCTTGTGGCTTGTCCTAGGTGAGAGTCTGAACCTTATGAACCATGCTGGGTATAATAGGAAAAGCCCCCAGAGGAGAACTGCAGGCATTTGTATGCAGCCAGTATGATGGAATTAAATAAACACAGTCCTGATCAAACTACACACAGCCATCACCTCTCTGGGAAGACAGAGCCAAGCAGAATGCTGATCTTTGGAAGGCTGCTTTCTTACTTTTGCCCACAAGGTGGTGTTAACTGTGAGGGGCAGCCCTGTGTTCCAATCTATTTATTGATGGAAGCAGATTTCATTTATAATCTATGGGACTCTTGGAACATGCTCCTTTTCTGAGCTCCAGTCATTTCATCTCTAAACAGAACCTATTGATATGTGCATATAGATTTTTAGAGTTAAAGTAAAGGAATATAAAATATATCTCAAAGAATCCTGCATTTGTCAAGCCTACATCATTGGACAGACACCCTTCTTGTCCAGCTGTGGTGCTTTGTTGATTGTTGTCTCTTTGTCATGGATGGCAATGATAGTGTGTATGATGAAGTATAAGGTCTAGAACTTGGCCTATGACTGTTTGCAATGATTGAAAGCCACTCTAATCATAATAGAATGACAGGAAATTCTGAAGAATTGAGCAGAAAAATAGGTTACCCTGGTAAGTCATTGTGTTCTTTGGGAAATAAGTCACATAAGGCTAAGGGGATGTTGTAGTATAGCAAAGAAAGGTATCAGAAGACCGATAGCAGGGCATTCATTGGAGATATAAAGTAGGGGTATAGCAGGTGGCTATCAGGTTGTAATTTACTAGTGATATTTTGTCACCTGCTTGTTCATCACAGTCTTCACAAACTGCATAACTCTTTATACCTACTGAATTTATTTGTTGCTGTGTTTATCTGTTTCTGGGTCTTAATGTCTTTCTCGGGGGAGGGGGTGAAAAGGCACATCATCAACGAACACAGACGCTAGGAGCCAGGTAGAAGGCTTACAGCAGACTTGGTTATTTAACAGCAGGGGGGCTTATATAATACCCTCCCAGCACCCAGGTGTTTTGATCCATTGAGAGTTGATTTCTCATGCTTGTATCTCATTGGCTAGGCACAATCAGGACCTCTGACAGCACCTGTTGCTAGGCACTCAGGAAACACCATTTGGTAGCTAGGCAAAGATAAGACCTTTGACAGCTCCAGGCAGACTTCAGGTTGGCTCCTTTTGGCCTTGTAGGCCTTATCTTCTTATATTTATCTTCAAAAATAAGTCTTGCCACCACTACAGCTTCTAAAATGAGAAATGGACAGTTAGAATAGGCCTGTGGGCATGGTCAACGCTCTTTAAACAGCTCAGACGGAGCACTGAGCCTTGCAGTGCAGTTAGCTGTGCTTGATGTTTTACCAACACACAGTCCCTTGTGGTTGGGAAGTTGGATGCTCAGAAAGCGTCCTTGCTTTTTAGTTGTGTCAGGTATTGTTGTTGTGAAACTCTAAAAGCAATGATCCATCTTTTGTTTGAGATGAAGTGACTGCACAGTGTTAAGACATTGGATCGGAGCTCAACTTCCCTTTGGTCGGGAAACCCACTGCCTTGGTGACAGAAAGGCACTGGCTTGGAACCTCTGTGTGTCTAGCCTGTGACCTCATGGTCTAGAGACAGTGCCAGAGCAGATGCAGCTAGATCACATCCAGGGTTGCTTGGTGCTTCCTTAGTGATTCTTTTAGTTGCAAGCAACATTCATACTAAGGAGTAGCAGATGGTAGTAGACTTGCAGAGGTGTGTACATGGGACAGGGTGTACAGGGAAAGTAAGAAGTGCTGGAAAACATTTTGTGAATGTAGACTAGGACTGGGTTGGAGGTTGGAGTGTGCGTGAGCTAAAGTCTATAGTCAAAAAGTCTATAGAAGAATGACCATGGATGTCTAGGTGCAAGGTGAGTACTCAGTAAGTGTTGTTTACCATTACTCTTCCTGGAGTCAGAGCTGAGTGAGATTCTGGAGTCTTTTTCTCATCCAGCAGTGCTCTGGCTAGTGTTTAGGGGGGGAGAGTTCCTAACTTCTGGTACAGTTCCGAGTGTGCACACATGCTCACCAACGTCACAGCTCTGCCATGCATGGCTGCATCTTTGGAAACATTAGGGTAGAACTGGGAGGGATGAGATCATCACCTATTACACCAGCTTTTTCCTCTTTCCGTAAAATTTATTATAGTCTAGAATAAAAGAAAGTCAGTAAAATGGAGAATTAGACATATTGTAATTCCTAAGATTTAAGAAGTTCAAATGAATAGATGCAGTACTTTCCATGGGCAATCTTGTTATGGTATCACTCAGCTGATGCCTTTCCTGTCCCTGGTCAGGATCCATGAATATAGCCCAATCATGGATTTTGTTTGCTTGGTCATTTTCATTATCTCTCAGTATTTCTGAAGATATACCCTTTGCAGCTGTCACACATTACCAAATGCCTCGTTGCTGAAAATAATCCACGTTTGATGATAATTTTGGAGGTTTGAAGTTTAAAAATCATTCTTACAGGTCCAGGATGTAGGGACAGTCATTATCCTTACTGCTCTCAGCTTCTGTAACCTACATTACTTGCTTTGTGATCCTTTCTTCTTTTCTCCTTTCTACAAAGCATATCTTTCCAATCTCTTACCTTCGGCCACAATTCTGTGTACTCTCACTTGAACCTTCCCCATATACTTCTCTTACATGGACATTTGCAGTGACATGAAGTCTATTTAGGGATAATATCCCCATCTTGGGCACTCATCGTACTTTCACAGCTCCTTTTACCATGGAATGCAGCATTCACATTGTAGGAATTATCATGCAGATCTCCTTTGTTGGAAGACATATTACTAGCAAAATATAATGTGTACATCAGTCTTTATGCCCATCATTCTTACTGCTTGTCTGCAATTTAGCATCCTCTCTGTGAGGTTCTGTTTACCTGATCTAGCGCTGTCCTGCACCATTAACCTAGTGATACCTTAAAAATTTTTTTTTAATTATTCATTCATTTAGAGACAGGGATTTTTTGAGTAGCCCTTGTCCCGGAACTCTGTAGAATTCTGTGGAATTGTCTGGGCCTGAATTTAGAAATCCGCCGGTCTCTATCTCCCAAGTTCTGAGATGAAGAGTGTGTTCTAACACTACCAGGCAGTAATGCTCTTTTCTTCCTTGTTCATGTAACATCTGGAGCCTGCCCCTTAGGAACATGTACCACAAACTGTCTTGTCACTACTGGTTTATTTATCTGACTATTTGGACAGAGGCTCATGGAAACTACTTCTTATCTCTGCCACACATCATAACCAAACATGGCAGGCACTATTTCAAGCCTTTCCAGGAGCATAAGTCCCAGAGCAAGAACACTGCCTTCCTTCATGGAAAAGCCCCAAGAAGCTCCATGTTCTGTTTTCCATGGAAGCTTGTTAACCTGAAAATGGGATATCCTCCTGAATCTCCCCAGTCCTCTGAGCTTCTGCATTTTTGGGCCCCCATTTTCCTGACTCTTCAGCTGTCTAATTCCTTCTTTGTTGAGCTTCAGTAGATTAGGCTAAGTAAAAGTGAGTAGACAAGTTCCTATTAACATTTATATTGCTTTTCTTTGCTATTTCTTGGAAAGGTTCTGCAAACTATGGCAGCAGAAAATGTTCTTTCATCTAAATAATGACCCTGTTGGTGGCTGAAATCTGGCTTTTTGCTGAGCTCTAGGAAAGAAGTGTAGGTGTTTTCCAAACCCAGAATGGAAAAGAGGCAGGAAGGTGAGACCAGAAACTGCATGTCAGATGCATTCCATTCATGCCGAGTACACACTGAATTGTCTGCTCTTGTGGTGTAGAGAATTAACATCCAGTACTTAGTGAGTGGATATGAAGGTCCTCATTTTCCACTGACTACAGTGTTTCTCTCTATCTCTCTTTTTTGTTTTTGAGACAAGGTCTTATGTAGTTCAGGCTTACCTTGAACTTGCCTGCCCTGTATTTACTTGCTACCTCCATCTCTAGAGTTCTAGGATTACAGACTTGCACCAGTAAGCCTGGTTTATGCAGTATTGGGGATCAGACCCAGGGCCTCGTGCATGCTAGACAAGCATGCTATCAATTAGACTACTTTCTTAGCCTATATTTCTTTCATTTTATAAAATAATTCTTTTTATATGCATATCAGTTTATTTATATTTTCTTTTGTAAGTTTATTTTAAAAATGTTTATATATTTGGTCATGTTATTTCTCCATCCCTAGTGCCCCCCAGATTTCTTTCCCTATAGACCCCATTTCCCAGTCTTTCTCTCCTTTCAAAGCCACCAAAATCAAAAAAAGGACACACACATGCACATGCTCACACACAAAATATAAAGGAAAACAATTTCTTTTAAAAAATGGAGTCTTTGTTGGCCAACTATTGGAAGAGGAGGTAGAGAGAGTTGATCTAACATGTTTTCTAGGAAGTAGTTAAATAATATCTGCAGGTGAACTGAGGACAGTAAGGATTCCCAGGGCAGAAAGGAGAATGAAAACAAAATCAGGGAACTGTGAAGGTAATTGCTTTGTTCAAGGCAGATACTTTAAAATTATAAGCTGGTATAGATCTCCCATAAGGTAGTAGAAGAAGCTGACAAGGAGTAAGATGCATGGAAGGACAGGAGGTTATAGCTTGAGAATGCATTTCTCAATAGTCTTAGTCTAGAGCTAAGTATATAGAGTCTGGGAGGAAGATTTGAATGATCATCAGTGTTTCCTAAGTTAGGAAGCGCATTGATATAGACTTGGCTATCAAAATGCAGAATGATTACTAAGAGATCTCTTTTTCTGGCAAGTTCTGGGTACACTGATGCTCTTGATGTATGAGTCATACCTGATATCATGAGGGAGTAGATGGAGGGCAGGTGCTATGGGAGAATGGTATACTCATGTTGCTATATGGTTAAATGGTTCAGTGGGTATGCAGTAGCATTATGGAGAACAGCATAAGTGGAAGGCAGAAAGCACAATTGATGTAAAATCTGTTCTGTGAAATGGAAGAAAAACTTGATTCTTTATGTGGAAAGAGTTGGAGATATAGTATTCTCTCTACGGCAAGATACATTAGCATATAACAATGATTATCCAAAAGCCCCGAACTATAGGAGTATTTATCTCCTGTTTATCAAGAGGTTAACCATGTAGGTGGTATGCTGGTTTAATGGTGTCAGATGTTCCCAGAATCTCATCTTTGTTTCATAACCCTTGCTCTAGGTTGAGGCTTGGTAGTGTCCAATGTGGTCCTCATGTTCCATTTTACATTTTTTTTTCCCAAGCACACTATAACTCTTCTTCATGTGTTTGATCCCTGAAGTGCCTGGTACTATATGTAGTCCCAGTACATGCTATACTAGTTGAACCTCAATGTATATCCTATAAAGCTTGCTGGCAGGATGGAACATGGTTTAGGGGTTTATACTAGAGTAGTACTCCCCAGCCTCTGATCACCGGCCCATCTATGATCATAGCATCTTTACCCACAGCTTTTCAATTATCCGGTCTTGGATAAACCTAAGAGTGTGCATGTATCATAAGCTTCAGGAATTTCTAGTTTCCTAAGACAACCCTTAGTGATGATGATCTTCTATCCCTCAGGGGACCACGTGCTGTGATGGAAATAGACCTGGGAATTAAATACAGACGGATAAATTAAAAATTGAACAACAGCGAAATATTTGTGGTCAAAGTGATTGAAGTCTTATTTTAAGTTTTTCTTTTCAAAACAACCCCTATTTCTCATCATTTTTGATGCCACTGACTGTATGATACACTGTCATTCATATATAGCTAAGACCAAAAAAAGGCTTTTCAATAAACTATTTAACAGTGTTATCTCATCCCCTCAAATCTTTCTTTTTACTTGTAAAAGAGCCCCTTCAGAGTTATTTAATTGCCTTTTTTAGAATCATGTTCACATGAAAGGGGAAATAAAGGCAAATGTGCAGATTTTCAAATTCCTAAAGCTTCTCTTCTCAGTTAATCTCACTCTTTGACATTCATTTGATGAGTGATGACTTGTCTGTGCTTCTTTCTTTCCACTTGTTTTGAAAGCACTCTCAGTGGGTGCCATGACTTAGGGCAGTCCCTCAAAGGATGAGCTGAGGCCTGCTTTGCCTCTTTCTTCCTGGCTTCTCTTTCAGGAATAGTGCTGACCACATCTGGTTCTGAACCACATCTCATAGTAGTGTCCAGATCATAGCAGTTGGAGGAATGATCAACAGGATTGCAGTGGAGGCCACTGTGAGATACTTTATATTGACCGTCAAGTTGACAGGATTAGGGATCACTTGGGAAAGGAGCTTCTGGGAATACCTGTCAGTTGAGGTGGGGAGACCCATCCTAATTACCCAATTTAACAAAAAGAAGAAAGGGAAATGAACATCAGCATCTATTTCTCTCTCTGCTTCCTGACTGCAGATGTCCTGTGACCTCCAGTGCCAGCCACCATGACTTATATGCCACAAGGGACTATAATCTCCAACTATGAGGGATAGTTAAAGTCATCTTTTTTATATTGCTTCTGTCTGGTTATTTGTTCAAGCAACAGGAAAAGTAACTGGTACAGACTCTAGTGCCCACTATGGAAATCTATGAATGTGATAGTGACGTAAGCCATGTCATCCTGGTTGTGTGGCTTCTGACCATTAGTAAATGCATCTTCCTTTCATTTTTTTCTAGAATATGAGACATTTCAGTCAGTAAGAAAAGTTTTTTTAATGCCAGCATATGAAAGACATGTTTGTCTTGCTATGAGTTCTCAGATAATATTTGCCATAGGTGTTCATATAAATAGGAAGATTGGTTTTTGATTGGAGCCCCAGACCTGTGTGAAACAAGCAGATAGGCATTAATATAAATGGGTATAAAATATTGAATCAGTAAAGTGCTGTGGGAAAAAGTAATTTCTGCAAGATTGTAGAAAGAACTTTTTGAGTAATTTTGGATGAAGTTAGAGCACTTATAGCACAAATACTTTGGTTTAGGATGTAGCTCAGTTGGTAATGTGTTTGCTCAGCATACACATAAGTTTGATCCACAGCACTGCATATACTGGACATGTTGTAATATATGCATGCATGTACACACATATTTGTAATCTTATCACTCAGGAAGTTGAGGCAGGTTATTCAGAACTTCAATTTCATCTTTGGCTATATAGTGAGTTTGTGGCCAGACTGGGCTACATGCAATATTATTAGCATGCAGATTCTATCAATAGCATATTGATGATGCAGAGATCTTCTTTGGCAAAAGGATATTTATGTTGTTTAATGAACAGCAAGGAAGTTATTGGCTTAGATGAATGGAAGTTCAATAAATATTTGATCAGTGTCCCAGGCTGGATGTCGACAGCTAGTGCTTCTAGATATTTTGGTTCTAATTTGAGGGTTTGCCCATGTGCAGGTGAATATGAGCATCCACTGCAAATGAGGCCCCACCCCCATTTACTGGAGTGAGTTTAATCTTTAAAGGAACAAATGTCTTAACTGACTCTTCTTCAGAAATAATCCACAGCACACAGATATTCCCATTCATGTCTGTAATGTCATCCCAGGGAGAACCTGCAATGTCCTTCCTTCTCAGAAACACTCATTGCATCTTGTCTCCGAACAGCAGTTCAACCCAAAGATAAAGAAGCACACTAGTAGATGGGTATGGAAAGCAAACATTTTCTTTCATGAGTATGTTCTCAAAATAGTGCATGGGGCTTTCAACTCATCCTTCTTTGAAGAACGCAGCAGAGGAAGAGACTCTGTCAGCACACTGGAGTCGAAGCACAGAGACCTGGGTTTTGATCCTTGTTCTGCCAGTAATTAGCCAAGGTACTGTGCCCATCAGAGTTCACTGCAGCAAGAAGATGTACGAGTTTGAGCAAAAATGGATTTATTATTATCCATGAGTCCATTCTGTAGAGAGTTCAGGGGAGGCTCTGAGCTAAGAAGCAATGTACAGAGCTCAGAACCACAAAGGATCAGGCAAGCTGGGAGGCTATTAAGGAAGCCATTACCAAGCGCCAAATCGGAACCATATCCTTTGTGTGTGGATATGTGTCGGCAGAGTGGCACTATAGCATTGGGAAATCGAGAAGTTTGATGCAGGCTAAATGTAACTCCACCTTCTTCAGAAAGAATGACCTAAGCCTTCTATGCTTTCACAGCAATGATCAATGTGCGAGTGGGCTCTACTACCTGATGCTGACATTTGTATTGGGATGGTGGCAACTAAGGTATAACATAGGAGACCAATACATAAAGGAGCTTGGAATGGCATGGCTTTCTCAAGTATGTGCAGAATTGTTTGAGGTAGTCCTATTTAAAGGAGAAAGTGTTGTCGTGTTGTGGAAGTTTCACATACAGTGATGTTTGTGAAATTTTTCATTTGTGATAAAAGGTTAAGAGCAATGACTCAGAAAGGTATATAATGAAATGCAGTAAACAACAGCAAAACAAGATTAATGGAGGTGAAATTCTAAAAACCATGTTCAGATGTACCAGCAGAAGTCAGGTAAATATGATAAGATGCCACTACAAAGCCACCAAAATATGTACATTAATGAAAAAATCAAGCAAAATAACATAACAAATGTCAGCAAAGATGTAGAGTGCCTGAGAGGTTAGTGTGTAATTGGTGGTATCTCTGGCAGTAGACATGGAGCATGTTCATGGAGATGTTCTGGGCCATCTTCTTCAAGGTGTTCCTGAGGATGTGGATCCTGACTAGACTTGGTAGGTAGACTAAGCCATGATGGTGACTAATATCTTCATTGCCCTCAGCATCTCTAAACTTACTGATAAATTTTCAGTCTGTGAACTGGGGCTCCAGCATATTTGCTGTTTCCTTGACAGCTTTCCAGGGTGACTCGCAGATAGACACATCCAACATGTTGTGAGTTATATTCCCCAGTATTCACTGAGCATCATGTGCGAAAGTTCTGGAATGTCCAATGCAATGGATATACATTGTAAGGGCTTAAAACTCCAAACATCCTCTCATTTGTCTGCCTTCTCATTATTCTTCTCTGGTGGTTTGAATGAGAATTGCCCCCAAATGCTCATATGTTTGAATTCTTGGTCCCAGGTGGTGGTACTATTTGAGAATGATTAGGAGATGTGATCTTATTGGAGGAGGTGTGTTATTGGGGTGGGGATTGGGCTTTCAAAGACTGGTACCATTCTCATTGTTTTCTCTGCCTCCTGCTCATTGCTCTCTCAGCAACTCTCATCTCTTACTCATCTCTCATCTTGGCCACTTGATGCCATGCCTTTGCTTTGCTATTATAGACTCTCATACTCTGGAACCATAAGCCCGACTAAATTCCTCTAAGTTTCCTGGATCATTGTTCCTTATTACAACAATAAAAACCCTAAGACAGCTTCTATTCTATTCATTCCTCCTTTGGAAGATTTCACACAGTTCCTATTCTTTTCCTTTTTTTTTTGCCTTTCTCTGTTTTGTTGTCCCCAATATATTAAGGTATCTCCTCTCTTTGGGATCCAGTTCCTTTTTTTTTATCTTACTTTTTCATCCCTAACACATCTCCCTCCACTCTGTGCCCTACCTGGTACCTCTTTTTCTCTTTCTCCTCCTCTGCCTCTCCTCCCCTCCATTTTTTTTCTTTTCCCTCATCCCTAACACATCTCCCTTCACTCTGTGCCCTACCTGGTACCTCCTTTCCTCTTTCTCCTCCTCTGCTTCTCCTCTTCTTTCATTTTTTCTTTTTATTCTTATGCCTTTCTCTTGTCCTCCACTTCTTCCTCCTCCATTTGCTCTTTGTCTCATTTCTCTTTGATTTTATTTGTCTTTGTACTCTGTAAAGTCTCTTGATCTCTCTCTGTGATGAACACAACCCTCATCCATTGTCAGAGGGCCTCCAATACCCTGTTTGAACAGAGCCAGTAAGCTGCAATGCCTCTGCACTCCTTAGTGTGTGATATGAAGTTCTGCCTTCTGCAGCACATGTGCCACCAATGCATCAAACAAGTGGCACATGTCTAGTGCTGAGAGCTTAGCCATTTCAAATTCTGGAAAGTTCCAAAGTTACATTTCAGCATCCTGAATTACTTATCTAGACATGTACATGCAGTCATATGTGCTCACTCACACTGAGAAGTGGACACACATTAAGTCAGTGAATCTGCTAACCCATAGTATGACATACAGTTCTAAATATGGGCTTGTTTAGAAAAGAGACTATCCCTTCACTGTGGAAGCCATAATTTTTAATTTACTGTCTCAAAACTCTAAACTAGGCTTTGTGTTTAATTTAGTGGTTTTTTTATGTTTGTTATAACTTTTCATGCTTAGACAGGAAGTTTTGGGGAAGTCAACAAAGGGGAGACAGTAGATGGTTAATGGATTAATTAATTGATTGTTAATTAGTGTGCCATACAATGTTTACCATGAAGAGAAGAAGGACTCTTTTAAGAGAAGGAAAATAAATTAGTATTAGAATAATTTTACTTTTTTAGTGGGTGGAGCTCATGTTGGCAGTGGTCCTACCTGACAAATGACAGATTCTCTTCCTCCCTCCCACCTCCTCTGTCATCCACAAGAGAGGGCACATTGGTTTTTTTAGTTTTCTCTCCTCTTCTCAGCACACCACACTTTACCCAGCACAAGATGTAACTGTGAAGTCAACAACACCTGCTGGGTGCGTTGTGCTGGCATAGTTTCTGTCATGACTCTGTTGAGAGGAAAGGAGCATAGTTTTTCCATGAGCATCTATCCTTTCTTTAGGGAATTTCCCCCTTATACCTGCTGTGTGCTACCCAGTGTTCTCAGCTCATGGGAATTCATTGATGGCTTCAACACAGAGTTTGGGCTTTACAGGATTTCCGTTTCAGTGAGGGAAGTAGATAATAATTCAATTCTATCTACCAATAAGAAAGGTTATTAAAAATAAGGGAGAAAGCCAACTAGTTATAATAGGGCATAACTTTAATCTCAGGACTCATGTGGCAGAGGCAGGCAGGTCTCTGTGAATTTGAGGTCAGCCTGGTCTACATAGTGAGTTGCAGTACAGCCAAAGATAGACAATGAGACCCTGACTAAAACAAAACAAACAAATAATAAATAGGTAGGGCTGAGGAGTTAGCTTGAGTGATGAAAGTGCTAAAGAAATGAGTTAAGTTTCTAAAACCCACATATTGAAAATTTTGGTGTGGTGAATGTTCCAGGTTGGTGAGAGACCCTGCATCAAAGGAAAAAAAAATAAGCAAAATCTGAGGAATGACAGGTAAGGTTGTCTTCGTGCATATGCGTGTGTGTGTGTGTGTGTGTGTGTGTGTGTGTGCGTGCGTACGTGCACACACACACACACGATAAAGGCACAATGAGTGGATGGGTACAATGTGGAGCTTTTGCAGAGGAGGGAAGTTTTCCTTGAAGAAGCCATTTGGAAAAGGGATGTCCATGAAGCCGGAAGAGAGGCAAAGCGATGATCTAAATGAAGATATTCCAGAGTAGTGAATACCAAATGCTGATATCCTAAGGTCAGACATGGCCTTGCTTAAAGGGCTGCTTTAATAGGAAGAGAGGAGTACAGGGAGGGTTAAGCTGTTGCAAGTGATGTAGGTCTTCACTCATAAAGAAACAGTTTTGTTCCAGGTGGCCAATAGCAAGCCACTAGGTGGCAATGGCAAGCCATCGACACAGGGTTGCCACACAAAGTCCAAGATGGCAGGTTGAACTTGAATTGTAGATAACAATGAATAGTTGCTTAGGTTCTATGCATCTTGGAATCTTATGTTTCTTATTAATTCTGGCAATGTGTGCTCTTAGGCTCAGGAGTAAGTGTCTGGTGGGGAAAGTGAAAGGGACAGAAAAGAAGAGAACATTCTAAGTAATGAGGCAGGAAAGCTTTTTGTTCCCCAGAACAGAGATCCAGACCAGATCAACCCTGTGGTAGTCCCAGCAGAGGTGGGAGAAGTGTTTGTATTTCGGATATATTGTGATGCCTCTTGGTGGTGCTAGTGGCTTTGCTATGGCAGAGAAAGGGGGCTTAGGGCTGAGCCTAAGTTCTAGTTTACTGGGAGGAAGCTGTCAGTCTAGAGTCTGGAGGCTATTCAGTGTGTTAGCAATTGTGAGTGCCTCTGATAGTTAAAGATTTGGATACCCCCAGACAGACAAAGTGCGCTGATTTAATTTGCCATGTTTTATCACATTCTTTTGCTCTCAGTAGATTTATATGCTCCCTATGTGATTAGATGAGGCGATAAGTATCAACATTGGCATATCCAACATCTTTTGAGGACCAACTTGTGCCAGGTCCCCTGCTGATTGCATTGCATGTCTGTGGCTCACCTAAACTGATGGGGTCATGCTGTAATCAGCCTCTTGTTAGAACTGAGAAAATCGAGACTTAGATAGAAGGCAGTACACATACTGTTCTCTTTTTTGAAGTTGATTATTTTGTTGTTGTTCTTTAGTTGCATGGAGAGATGATTCAGTGGTAAAGAACACTTAGTGATCTTATAGAAGAACAGGGTCCACCCGTATAATGGCTTCCAACCACCTGTAATTCCAGTTCTAAGGGGTCCAGCACCCATTTATGGCATCCTTGGATGCTAGGCCTGCACATGGTGCACATACATACATGCAGGTATACACACATACACACAAAATAAAAGGCAATATTATGTGGGCACTTGAGTATACTCAGCCCTTAACAGGGGCACTGTTTAGTTGAGATTATGACCTATAAAGATGCTTGTATTCTAAATGCCACAAGAACCCCCAGCTCTGTCTGATTCCTGGGTTTTATATACAGCAGCATTCTCAGATGATAGTGGGAATAGCCAGCCAAGGGAGTTTCTTCACAATGAATAATCCTGAACTTCTGTGGGACTTAGCTTAGTGGCAAAAGAATTGATCTGTATGTATGAGGTTTTAACTTCAATTTCCTGTAGTAATAGCAGCAAAATCAAACAAACAAACACTGAGTAATCCTTGGCTACATGACAAAAATTCTGCTTTGTTTAGGTGTGGATGAAGCACACAGTGTTATGGTCTCGATATGCTTTATCCAAACAGGTTGAAGAACTGGAAGCTTGGTCTCTACTGCCATGTAGTGAAAGGTGGCCAGACAGTTAAGAGGTGTCCATGTCATGACTGCTCTAACAAAAGGATTCATACTGGTCTTGCGTTGAATTGAGTAGCTCCCAAAAGAACATAGTTATAAAAGGGGAACCTGATCCCGACCTCCCTTTTCTCTATCACTCTCTTTCTTATGTATCCACTATGTTGTCATAGAATGCTGTGGGGCTGCCAGAAGACCCACAGCAGAGGTTAATGAAGCTATGGTTTCATTGACCTTCTGAGTAGTAATGCTAGTTAAAAAGACCATAACCCACTCAGTGGGTGCCTGCAACTCCATGAGGAACTTTTGAGGTTCAGGAGCTAGCTCACCGGTGATCTCTGTGTAAATAATGTTGGTTCCTCAGTACTGGATCTGAGGAGGAATCTCTGATCTTGACCTTTTAGCTTCCCCAAACTGTGAACTACAAAGACTAGAAAAGGTGTCATCCTCAGATATTTGGGTATAGCAATGGCAGAACAGACCAAAGCATTCAAAACATCTCAATTTAATCAAACTTATAGTTGATCTAGGTGTCATAATTCTACCTTGTGCTTTGGGAAATGCTTCCTGACTTTGCATTATTATATAGAAATCCCTTGAGTTCCTCACATTCCTACTGTACATGCCTGGATTCCATAATAGAGATGCCAGGGATCAGAGTTTCAATGCAGTCTGATAATATGTGATACTCAGATTTGGTTTTCTGGGAATTTCTACAGGCTTATTAGATGTCTCTAAAAGCAGCTTTCTGGCAAAATCACCTTGGAATTCTTTTACATATTAATACCCTGTACCCAGGGTTTTCATGTCCCTTTCATGGTTCTCATTACTGGAAGTTGTACTAGTTGCCACTGATGCTGCTTTAACCAGCTTCTCACACTTTCTGTTTGTAAAGTTCAGGATGGTTTCTGATTAGCTGGCTTCCCTCCTACCTCTTCCTAAGCACAGTTCAGGATGGGTTCTGAATGGTTAGGCTTCTCTTCCTGATCTGTGCTTGGCTGGATGCTAGGCAGTCCTCAAAATAAGGATTTCATGAGCATCAACAGGTATCACCGAGAACCTTGAAGAAGTGAAGCAAGAAGTTCAGAACCTTTAATGGTAAAGGGTGTATTTAGAACATTGCTTTACAAGGCACATGGGATTGGGGTCATGTTCTTGAAGTAAGGGGTCCTGAGAAAGGGCATTATACGTGGCAGTGTTGTTCCTTGCTTCTTACTTACTTTTATCTGACTCAGCCATGCTTTTCTTCCTCCTCAGATCCAGTACTGAGGAACCAACATTATTTACACAGAGATCACTGGTGAGCTAGTACCTGAACCTCAAAAGTTCCTCATGGAGTTGTAGGCGCCCACTGAATGAGTTATCCTCTTTTAAACCAGCACTACGACTTAGAAGGTCAATGAAACCGTAGCTTCATTCTTACAGAAGAGGTCCACAGGTTGTCTCTGTAGAATTTTGTAAGGAGTCTTTTTCTTTCCTGCCAGTAAGCTCTCAAATAAAGATGTGGAGACTTCCTATTAATTATGAAAGCTAGGACTTAGCTTAGGATTGTCCCATTAACTCTTATAACATAAATTAATCCTTATATATTAATTTGTATTTTGCCTCTTGGCTTTTTACCTTTCTTTCATCTTGCACCTCCTGTTTCCTCTCTGTCTGGTGATAACTTCCCCCTTTTCCCCAGAGTTCTCTCTCTCTCTCTGCCTGTGTCTCCTATACCTCCTACCTAGCTATTGGCTGTTTAGCTTTTAATTATACAAATCACAGCAATACATTCTCACGCAATTTACAAATATCCCACAACATTTCCCCATTTGTCTAAATAAAAAGAAAAGGTTTTAACTTTAATGTAGTAAAACTGTATACAGTAAGGACAATTATCAAGTAAGAAATACATTCATAATATCCAGTCCATTAGGATTGGCAAATTCAAAAAAAGTATTCCATTATCTATTCTTTCTTGGTGAGTCTAAAGTTTTATACCTAAACCACCTTCTATCAAAACTTGTATTACCATTCTTAACAATATCTTTTTAGACATTAAAAGATTTTTTTTCTCTTTTTCTAGTATATTAAACAAACATTTAAATACACACCTATAAAAGTTTTGAAAGATGACATCTCTGATTCAGGCAAACTTCATATTGACCTTACATGTCTCATTCCCATGAAATCACACTATTCAATATTTAGGTAAAAAAATTTTTTCTAGAATTTTCCAATGTGCGATGATCGGCATTTTTTTTTTGAGTCTAAATGTTTTCATTCTAATTTCCAGCAATTTAACAACTTTAAGGGGAAGAAAACCACACTGAAACACTACCACATGAACATAATCATACATGAAGACTGCCAAATTTCAGTCATTAAAATGTTTTAAGTGTTTGTCACTGTCTAATTCATATTCTTCCATGTGAACTACAGTTTCAAAGACAGAATTAAGCAACACAGCACACATACTCAGGCCTCATGCTTTAGGGATGTTTCTAGGCACAGCCCTTGTCAGAGACCTCTAGACACCAAGAATCTCATTTTGTGGAGATATTTTTCTAGAATTTTGCTTGGTTTTCTGTGGTGCTGGGTACTGAGTCCAAGGCCTTGTGACTGCAAGGCAAATACTCCCCCTCAGATCCATATCCTCAGCAAACAAGAAAATTAACTGAAGCCTTTCTATTAGAATATTCCCTGTTTTATGCTTTCCACAATTACTAACATCTTTAATAAGACTCACTTGATGATTCTCCAGGATTTTCAACCCAAAATAAGTATATAATTTTAGTTGGCAGTTCCACCAATTTCACATAAAAGATCTTAGATTAACAACTTAAGCTTTTATGTTTTTCCTCCCTTTAAACTTCTAGTCTCTTATGTAACTTTCTTTCCTGAATTTGGTAATAAGGAAAACTATATTAGTCTCATCTTCAACTCCATCAGAGTCCTGAGGATGATATAATCTTACCTGAGTAAGCAGGAATTGTAGAATAAACATCTTCCAAAACTATAGAAATAACAGAAGCAGTTGGCCGCATGAACAATCATCCAAAGTTCCTCTATAACATTGGGACATCCATCTTCAGCCTCCAGGCCTAGAATATCTAACAGACTTTGTGAAGCAGGAATTTTTGAAGGACTGGCTTACCTTATTTTGGCAAAATTTAGCAGTCACCTCTTTTGTGTGTGTCCTCCTCATCCAATTTGGACAAAATACTGTCAGCAGTTGAGGCAAGAGCAGTTTTTTGCCCAATGGCTAAAAACAAAACTCCATATGAAGGTACACTGGTGCCCATTATCTTTTTTTGAAGTAAATTGGTAGTACTGCTGGGAGCAGATGTGTCTCAAATATCATGAAAAGCCTTAGTTTATTGAAACAACCTAAATGCTATAGTCTGTAGGAGTCTGAAGTGTTTGAAAACCACCTATCTATTTAAAATATGTCTCTGTTTAAATTTGAAAACAAGGGCTGG
>LOEQ01007070.1:163773-178347 GCA_001685075.1 Bramus lutescens | reverse complement strand
GAGAGAGAGAGAGAGAGAGAGAAGGCAGGTCAGGGAGAAGCCATGTAGCCACCTGCAGGAGACTGATGTCTCCACTGGAGCCCACCGAAACTTTGCCTGTAGGCCATGACCTCATGGTAATGTGCAGATTAATGGAGATGGGTTACTTTAGGATATAACAGCTAGCTAGAAATATGCTTAAGCTATTGGCCAAACAATTTTGCAAGTAATATAGTTTCTGTGTGATTATTTAGGGAATCTGGGAACAAGCGGCCTCTGACAACAATTCTCTCTCAATTTCAAGGTCACCCCCCCCCAGGCCAGGTAGTGTTGTCTGTATATGCATGGGTATAGAACAATCTATCAGACCATGGGTAGCCTCTCAGGGCCTGACTCCCTGAAAAATACCGACTCTCCCAACAGTCAGTTGCTAATCCCTCCTTAGGTAGGGCTGGTACTATGTGACTCTCTATTAACCCACACTGCCATCTTTTCTGGCTTGACTTTGACTTTGCCCTGGTCTTACACACGTTGTGGGTCTTGGGCATGTAGTCACAGCAGCTGTGAGTTCATGTGTGCAACTGCCTGCTCGTGTCTGGAAAACAGTGCTAAGCTGTAGCTGTCCACTACCTCTGGCTCTTACAGCCTTTTTGCCCCCTTTCTCTTGATGATCCCGAAGCCGTGGGGAGGGGCTGTGTTGATATAGATGTCCCATTTAGGGCTGAGCACGCCCAGTCACGTATGCTCATCACTTTGACCAGTGATAAGTCCCTGCATTAAGGAATGCCCACTGCACAAGGAAGCTTCTCTGTCTCAGTGGTACAAAGGGTGGGCTAGGCTAGTCACCTGATTCGTAAAAATAAATAAATAAATAGATAAATAAATAAAATTTAAAAGTGAAAAAAAAAGAAAGTGGTTATCAGGTGTAGGAGTTTCTTGATATAATTTTAAGGGTTTTATTACAAAAACCACGTCATCTGCAAATAAAGATATTCTTCCTTCTTCCCTTTCAAAATAATAAAAAATAAAAATAAATAGTAATTAAACAAATCTATTATAATGTGAAGGCCTTCATAGTTCATTGCAAAAGAATGTTTTTACAAATAATGTCTATTAAAACTTAGTTCTTAAAAGTTGTTTAACACTTGGAAAAAATTCTTATAGAAAATTATTATTCATTGCATTAACATAATAATGAGAACATAGTAGCTTAAATGGTTACAACTCTTTTAATCACTTTAGATATTTAAAATTGATCAGGTAGCTTAAATTGGGAAATGATAGTTTAATTTTTGCTTTTATTGGCTTTATCCTGGTTTACTGGCATATCCCCTGTGAAGTCCTGGGTCAGCCCCCACAGCACTAGCTTCCTGAGCGTGCACTACTCATAAGCCCTATGAGCCTGTTTGTATGCCTCTGTAGGTTACATGATTGTAAATGACTGGAGGGGGTGAATCCTCTAAGAGAATTTTGCCCTAGTCTCCTACAGGGGTTGATACTCTATGCGACATAATTGTTAGTACAATGAATGGCTGACTTCTGGATGGGGGGAGTTTGGTGACAGCCCAGGGACACTAGACTGCTGGTTTACATCTCCAGTGGCTGTGACAGCACACAGCGGTACCCTATGAATAGTTCTTGAATAATGAAAAGTCGGCCTTGCCAGGCCTCCAGAACGCAGAGCGCTTGCAGAAGGCCCTGAACAGGAACTAAAATGAAGATGGTTCCTAACTGCCTTGTCATTTGGGCTCAAAGTTCTGCCTGTGAACTGTTATATTCGTTTAAGAAGGATGTTTAACACAGTCACTGGCAGGCTTGTGTGGCGCTACCCTACTGGATTGCTGCCTTACGCTATACAGCATGTATCCTTTCCCATTTGATGAATTTTAAGGATGTAATTGCTTAAAATTACATAGACTTTGTTCTTAGCAGGAATTTGAGATTTGACAAAGGATATTCTATGCATGTGAGTTTATCCTAGGCTTTCTCAAAGATACTGAACTTGACTTTCGGGATGATTACTACAGAGGCAAAGTGGTCAAAAGGGGTTGCTAGTTCTACAGAATGCTAAGAGAGCATAGACGTAAAGTGCTCCTCCTCTCCGGCAGAGAATGTTCAGTTACAGGGCCTAAGCAAGGAGCAGCTCCCTTTTGCACCGTGCTTTATTTAATACATTTGCTTCTTTTTCTGTGGTTTCTGGTTCCTTTCCTTGGTCTCTACTAGCAGACTGTTTAAATAGATGGTTTTCTGATAGTGCTTTATCTCTCACGGCAGGACTTACACTTCTTGCCCTACCTTATCTGCTGAATCTAACTTGCTGTGGTAATATGTCTACATTACTCCTTCCCTATTTCTAGAACATTTTGAGAGTATTCTGACTTAAAATGCTCTTAAGGATTCTGTTTGTGCCTTTAACCCTTGGACCTTTGCCACCCAGTCTACTGCATGCTATGCCCACACACAGCTGGCTTTTTCTTTCCTCTTGGACATACTCATTTGCAAATCTGTATCTCCTCACCAGGAGATTTCCCAGTGGCTTCTTTTTTCTTCCCATCACCTGTCCAGGTCTTCAGTGTTTTGCTGGTTTGTTGCTGTCTACTGCTAGCTTCATATCCTATAGAAACCCTTCCAAGTAGGGTGTAAGTAACCACATTGAATGAATCAATCGTTGTCAGGATTCCATAATTTAATCATTAAATTGTTCTCTCGTGGTTCCTTAAGATAGAATTGACTTTTCTCGCTCCTTGATTATAAACTAAAGACATTCAAGATTCACTGATGTGAACTTTCTTTTAACATTATTAGCTTTGTCTTGAACTAATAAATAATAAAAATAAGACACTAGTGTGATGAAAGCTGAGCCTTCATCTGAGGACTCAGGAAGGGAAGAGACTCTCCACAGAGAAGGCTTGTTGAAAGGCAAGGACTGGTTGGGAAGCGCTAAGAATGGCCCTTTGTTCCTGCTCTGGGCCTGGAGTGCAGGTGGTGAATGCAGGCTTCACTCTGGTTAGATGGGGCCATTGTTCCTGGATGCCCGCATTAACAGGGAGCAAGAGAGAATTCATCAGAAGACTCTAGTATTTCATTTCCTCTCTTGCTCTGGGGCAGAAGCTGTCCTACTTCACAGGCTGAACTTGTTACCTCTTGCCCTGAGTGGCAGAGATGCACTGCCTGAGCGCTTCCATTTTGAGACACCTTGTAGAGATCCTTCAGTTCCTTTAGAGTAGGAGGCTTTCAGCAGTCTGGTCCACCACTGCCACAGAAGCCGGAGGATGCTATTTTTCAGGCAGAGGTGGAAGTCTCCCATAGTGTGGACCCAACAGGATTTTTGGGGAAAGGGAGAAAGACAGCATTTTTGCAATCACAGTTCCCATTGAACATCCCGTGTAGCAATTATTATTGTATTTCAGTTTCGTAGCCTTTGGTTTTTGTGTGAATTAGGAAGGGAAACGTCAGGTGACCGTTTAAAAAGCCTTTGCTTTTTAAAAAATCCTTTAATTTATTAAAGTTCAAATTAAACAAATCTCCTGCTGTTACTAAAGTTTTCTGAACTATTTTGTGTAAATGTTATTCATCCTTTGAAATCAGTACAATTAAAAGTTGTGTTAAGAATCCTCCCTTTCAAGGCTATGAACTTTTCCTCTAAGGATTTTTACCTCTTTTCAGTTCTTTGATTTCTTAAACATGTCTCAGAAAAGAAGATATACATATTCGTTAATTGCTTCTTAAAAGTGCAAAGTTACACTTTGTCTCCCCCTCCCACTCTCCAAAAAACTTTAAATGATTGCATTTCTCCCTAGATTAGTAGCTCGCTAATTTGGAGGTTGAAATGAATTCAGGAATAAAAATCATTTGACAAGGTATCCCAGGATTCACTTCAAAAAGATGCTGCGGCTTCTTAACAAGGCTCTCTGAGATGAGCTCTTCTATGCGACATACTGGGGACATCTAGTGGACAGAAGTCAGAATGGACCAGAGTAGTTGTGGCTTTTAAAAAGAATTTATTATTATTATTATTATTATTATTATTATTATTATTATTATTATCATTATTATTTATTGCTGTTGAGACCTACATCCTGACCACAGTTTTCTCTCATTCCTCTCCTCCCAGTCCCTCCACATCCTCCTACCCTATACACTCCATCCACTTTTTCTTTATTTCTATTCAAAAAGGGTAGTCCTCTCATGGATATTAACCAAACATGGCCTATGAAGTTGCAGTAAGATTAGGCACATCCTCTCATTGAGGCTGGACAAGGTGTGCCAGTAGGAGGAAAGGGTTCCAAAATCTGGCAAAAGAGTCAGAGACAGCCCTGCTCCCACTGTTTGGAATCACACGAGAAGACCAAGCTACACAACTGTCACATACATATGCAGAAGGCCTAGGAGAGTCCGAAGCCAGTTCCCTGGTTCTTTGTGAGCTCCCATGAGCCCAAGTTAGTTATTTCTGTGGGCTTTAGGACAGCCATAAATCTTTTCTCGAAAAACCAAATAAATAAATCAATTAAATAAATAAAAATAAGAAAACTAAAAACCAAAAAACAAATCACAGAGCCTTCATTGAAAAGGCCATGTACAATTTAAATGTGGTTAATTTTCCCCCAATTTGCTGTTTTCACCTAGCTGTGAATGCAGTAGCTGATTGTATTTTATTAAATAAATAAACTTGTTACAGTCTACAGCAGTGTAGCTTTTAATTTAAGATACCCTATACAAAGTAAGTGGTATTTCCTTATCAGTCGAGTGGAGGCAAATTTACATATCATGAAGGAAGGATGACGTGTTTGGCTAGTTATCTGAACCTGATGAATATATTTCTGAATCTTCTTTTCCAGAACTTCCAGAAAAGTTCAGGGTTATAAAAATGACAGTTCTTTGGGTTTGGAAACCTTGAATCTTATTTGTGTGATAGCGTGATTGTTTTCTATAATATTTATTCTATTTTGGAGTTCTTCACAACTATCAGAAAAGGTTATTCTAAATAAACTAGGACTTATAATTTAGCTCACATTTGAATTGATAGGAAGATAAAATAAGCTGTGAGCTGAAAAAGTTGCTCAGGTTTCTCAACGTTTGACAGGATGCCACCCACCATTCCCCCATCGCCGTCTTCTTTAGTGATAGTCTTTCCAATCACTTTGTCACCTCACAAGGCAGGTGACTAAACCCATTTTGTACTTGGAAAGTTAAGACTCAAATCGGTGCACTGACTTGCACAGACTTACAGAGGCTCAGAAATAGTGCCTGTGTTCACATCCAGGTCAGTCTGAATTCATTCCACAAAGCTAAGTAGCATCAGCTGAGTCAGCCAGGAACCCCAGGAAGATGATGCTTGTGTACTTATCTGAGGCCAGAGAGAAGCCCTTTGGTAAAGGTTCTCTGACTATAAGGCAAACCAAATCACAAAACAATAAAAACAAGATGGAGTTAAATATCTCAAAAATTTTAAAAATAATTAAAGAGATTTATTAGAATTGCTGGGCGAATTAAGTTGGGGGAAAAAGAAATTTTCTGATAATTGCTGGTCACTATATGTGTTTGTGAAAAATAATGTTTAAGGAGCAACAGAGGCACCATAGGGCATACAGTTAATCCTTTTATTAAATTAGCTAAAGAAAATTTGTGGAAGAAACAATTCTAAAAAGAAAAACAAGTCAAAATTTGAAGACTATTACATGAAATTAATAATGTTTACAAATTCTAATTTGCCACTGGACTGGATGGCTCAATGAAAAAGAAGAATCATAAAGTGACCTAAAAGCAAGAGATGGATCAAGTAACCATATGCAATAATTTGAAAAGTTCCACATGACTTATATTGACAATATTGATTGATTTTACTTGAAAAATTTTAAATTTAATTACCTACAATTGAATTTTTATGATATTATATACAGTACATTTAACTATTTCATTTAAACCACTGTTTAGTTTCACAAATAAATTGGAAAGCTACTTCAATGAATTGCGTGTTTATGTTAAACAACACTCAAGAATCACTTGATATCTGAAAAACTGAAAGCTAGTGAGTATGCATTTTAAACCATTTTATAGGATCCTGAAATTTCTACTGAGATTGAACACATTTAATTATTTAACAAGATTATTTAATGGTAAACTGTTTCTATTGGTAGGTTCAATATGTTTAAAGGAAATCCAGTGTGTAAGTACATTTTATAAGAATGAATCATGGTGAAGTAGGAATCTATTAATTAGCAGGTGATTGTAGATGTCTCCTTTCGTAGTCATTAGATCTTATCAGATATTCTATTTATCGCTGTCCTTTGCTTCATGGAGTAGCCATATCTTATTCATGCTATGTACATTTAAGAAAATGCTTTAGCATCCTCAAATTGACTGTACTTGCTTTCATTATTGAGGCTCATAATATCACTGCCTAAACAATTACGTACATTGCCAGTGACATTTTATTCGAGTTTTCTTCCTTTTTTCTTCCAAAATTAAATACAGGTCTCTCAATAAGGGCAAACTCCTACACATTGACCGAGATATTCTCCACGCACCTCGGAGAAACAGAGACACCTATACAAAGGGCTGATGTAGCTGTGCCAAAGAGAATGTAACAGTGCAGAAAATAAGCCAGTGAGTCCGAGAGTTACAAATAAGCTGTAAGCAGAACGTTCTAAACTTCACTGCAGGAAACTTTAAACAACGAATTTTCCTAAGCCATGTGTATTTTTCCACGCTAGTTTTAGTGGTCATGCCCATTACAGAAAGGTAGTAACTAAGTAACTATTATTTTAGCTTAATAGGATTAAAAATTAGGAATGCAAATTGGCCTTCAACTCTATGTATAAACCCTCGTCTCTGTTTTTATGGAAATACCCCTTTTAGTGGTGTAAGCCTATGAAGAAAAAACACTGAAGATTTTTAACTAGCTGCTTTTCAGGGAACAGAAAGGAGCAAAGAAGATTTAGCCGTGAAAAGAGCAAATAAATAGGTGCTTCAAGATTAAAAAGAGGGTAGAAGTGCATGCTGAGCTGTTGAAAGACCTCTCTGTGTTTAAAGGAAAATATTGTTTGGTGGTTTCACCAGCGCATGATCAAAATAAGAGGGTACAAATTAGTTCATGGCTGCCGAACCCACAAAACATCATGCAGAGCGCTATCTTTGGGAACGTTTTAATGAGGAGAAGAGGTCATCAGAGTGTGACATTGCTTTTCAGAATTCTTCAAGAACAACACAGACTTCCTGTTCCAAATGTGGGAGAGAATAAAACAACCTTAGTAGTAATCGCACAACTTTTGAACCGTGCTCCTTGGAAATGTAGGACCGCGCTCATTCTGTAGCTTTAGTTAGCGATCTCAAAGGAAACGCTTCCATATTTTTCCATGTGCCCTTATTTCAAACGTGCAGCGAAACGGCAGCGCTTTAACATGGATTATATTTATAAAATAAAGTTTTATTCAGGCTTCTAAAGAGATTTTAATGTTTTCATTGCTCCAGGTGAAACGGTACACCGTGTCTCTGCTCATTAACATTTCATATCAGTGTAGGGGGAAAAATCAAGGATCACCACAGACAGCACAAAAGGAGGGACAATCTGCCTTTGAAATTTAATTCACTACGATCTTAGTTTTGGTGCATTTCAAAACGTGATTTTAAAATGTATCAGTTGTTAATGACATCCTAGGTCAAACAGTCACAGTCCAGGATTGAGTCCTACGGAGACTGCCATTATTTAAATGTGTAACCTCATCTGAGCTGGAGTTGAGAGGTTTTCCTGATATTTAATAAATAAGACAGTTGTTTCTGTTTCAGATGTCAATATTATGGCATATTTAGGAGTGTACATGCAGACTGGTGCATTTTATTGCTACTCTCCTGCAAACCAGTTGCATGCCTTCTGCTTTTTATCAATATGACTGCAGTCAGAGAAAATAGTTATATTTATATATTTGCTGCAAGGATTTATTTAAAAAGCTACAGGACTTCTGATTTTTCACACAGCAAGACTTCATAATCTTAAAGCTTACTTACGATTTTTCCCTCCCAAATAAATGAGTCACAAACAACACACTTCCTCTTGATGTATGAAATTGTTAGAGACATGAAAATAATTCCAGACGTACAGATAGAATTTGTGCTGGGATTGAGATGAAGGACATCATTTTGATGCCACACTTATAATGATTCTGATTAACGTCTTAAGGAAAGGTGATTTAATTTATATACACCTGATTAACATAGAGGAAGCCATACCTAATGTATTTCTTTTACTTCCCCCTTTTTTTTCTTTTTTTTTTTAATCTTACCTTAGTTTTTATTTCTGGTGTGAGAAAAGTCAGGCACAGACTCCCTGCTTACAGATGACAAAGGATAAAAGCTTGTCACTCTAGTTTTTGAGCTTTTCAACTATTTAATCAAATGTCCTGAACTTACCATAGATCATTTACTTAACTCAGGTCTTCCTATTAATTTTATTTCTTTTAACCTATGCAGGCTTTGTTCTTAAATATTCTTATTCATAAACCAGACATATTTAAGTTGCCAGCCCTAAGAATGTTTCTACACAGGCCTTGCAAGTCAGTTTATTTTCAGCTTTGTCTTTGCTGAGGTTTGGCGTTTCCACCTTTTGGGTTGGAGAACTGCCTTTTCCTGTGAATGATTACACATCAGTATGTTGTGCCGGTTTGCTTTGCTGTTACTTCCTACATAAGTGCTGTTTATGACCTGTCTTTTGCTCAGCCATTCTGGGATTCTAACTGTATTCTAGCTCATGAAGATGACTCCGCAATCCCTCTGATGTCTTAGGCATCTGAAAGCAGCATGGGGTCTTAACATTTATCATATCATCAAAGATAAATCCTAGAAACTAACACAAGAACAGAAGAAAAGGGTAAACAAAATCTCTTTTCTTTCTATTATCTCAAAATATACCCCAGTTGAGAAAAAAAAAGGAGTACATTGTTTGGGGAGGCATCAACTAAAACATCTGAAAAGTTCTCATTTAAGTATGAAATGGTATTTTTCAGAAAATATTTGTTAATAAGTCAAGTTTTTTATTACAGGATTATTTTTTGTTTGATCATTAACTAGTGTTTATAGTTTTGCTGTCAAGAGTCTAGAAATGAGTCATTGTGACTCACTCAAAAATTAAATTTCTCTTTATATTTCATAACTTTCAACAGTTGTTAAAATCTTCAAAATTACAATCACCTCAAAATTTTATGAAGGTTTTGTTCTACAAATTGATTTTTTTTATTTACTACAATAATGGATTTGTTTTTCTCCATTTGAGAAAAAAATTTAAAAAGAAATTGGGTAAATCAATAACATTAATACTATAACACAAACGTAGAAAATGAGATAAAAACAAAAATAAAAATGTTTTGTAATAGTACATATTTGATTAATTTCATCTGACCGTCCATTAACTGTCTCCTGGAGATACACTAAAATTCAATGCTATTTACCATTGTAAGGAAGAATTTTCATTTTTTTTTCTAGCTACTAATATTCTGTATCTTATTTAAATGTTGACTTGATGTCAACAGAGTGTCTCCAAAACCCTTCCAGGAGATCTTCAGTTTCAGCTATTGTCATGTCAATTAAAAACATTTTTAGCTATTTTCACAGTTTTAATATTTTCACTGACTGCACTAAAATAATAATGAGTAAATTTCTGATGCTAATTTATGAATCAAGGCAGCGGCACCAAACTGAGAGCAGTCATTGTATTCCTCAGTGCTTGGCTCACTCAAGATGTAGGATGTGCCCAGAGGGCAGGAAGACTTAGTTGTATTCAGTCTTGACACTGGAACTCATTGGGTTTTCAGGCACAGTTGTGAGCTGGAGAATCCTGAAAACACTGACGAATAGCAATGGTGGGTGGTATTTTACAAATAGCATTAAAGTGTGACTTATGGATAATTTAAGTAATGAGTAATTTTGATTAAGTACAATTTTTTGACTGATGCACAGATTTTACATTTTAACTTTAAAATGATAGCTTTGACCTTTCTACAATGCATCATTATCACCTACTTGGCATGTTTTCCTTATCCATAGTGAATGATGCAAAATTTTCCTTTTGGTTCTGTGTGTGTGTACACATATGTATGTGAACACATGTATATGTGGATACTCATGGAGGCCAGGAGAGGATGTTGGATTCCCCTAGAACTGTAGTTACAAGCAGCAATGAGCTGTCCCAACATAGGTGATGGGGACCAAATTTGAGTCCAATGGCAGAGGAATACACACTCTTAACTGCTGACCCATCTCTATGGCCCCCAACAACATTAACTTTTATTTAAAATTTATATTAAAATCCCCAAATCAAAGAAAATATTAAAAAATTAAAAATAAAAATAAAGCATTTTGATGTACCCATCAAGTTTTCCCTGTGGTCTTTTGCAGCATAAATGAAGCATAATAATTATGCATGATTATAAGCAAGAGTAAGACTTAAAAGCAGAATTCTAAGAAGAGTAGACACCGAAAGTAGTTAAATGCCAGGATCCCGTCATTTACTCTATCCACAACAGAAAGAATCTTTCCCAGCTATTTCATACTTAACACATTCAGAGTATTAGACACTGTAAATTAGACACTGTAAATTATCATTGAAACTAAGCACTTTTTATGGTAGAATCTACTTCTAAGCAAAATCTAAGTTGGGAAAAGGAGAGAAAGATAAGGACAGAGAAAGCAACACATTTAGGTAACTTTTTCCAAATGTTATCATGTTTTCTAGAAAAACATATATTCAAATGTAATCTTAAAATGTCCTGTTAAAACCATTCCTTTTTCCTAATTTTTGGGGGACTTTTTGTTAGAGTATTTTGTATAGAACTAGCTAAGAATGTTATTAAATAATACATTTACTGTTGTGACACATATATGAATAATATATGTGCATTATATGTACATAGTCATATGTACCCATGTATGAAAGATCCATATATGTATTAGCTTGTTGAAGGGGGCCTCCTGTAGAGTTTCTTCTCAGGATATGTTTGTGAATAAGGTAATGATTTGTTTTCAGGATGGTGGGATTTTCGGTGAATCCTAAACGGTTAACAGGAAAACCCCAAGAAGTGGGTCCAGGCTACCGATTTCCGATTGAAGTCTGTAGTGGATCTTACACATGCCTTGTTCTTATTTCTACTCTGTATGTTTGCATGAGCATATGAAAAAGGCTGATAACATATTGACTTAACTTGCAAGTACTGTCACATAGGCTTGGCATCTGCAGCGTATATTTAAGATTTTAAAAAAATAAATCAACTTGTTAGAAAACCTTTCTCAGATCTTGGCCATTAATATGCTACATACAATTTTGTATTGGTGTTAATTCATGAAAATTGCAAAAATACATGATGCAAAATAAAAATTCATTCCTATAGTAGTATACAAATAAATTTGTGAGATGCACCACCCAACTTACAAATTTAAAATCTGAAATGCTTCAAAAACAAAACGTTTTTAGTCACCAATACAAAGTGGAAAATTCCACATCTAACTTAGTATAGTGGGTCACAGTCAAATGCAGGCACTTAGGAAACACTAATTAACATTGTATTTAAACTTTTATTACTGAAATATATTTTTATGTATATGTGAGAATCCCCAAATTTAATACATTAAAATCCCAAAGGCTGTTGGTTCCAAGCACTTTAGAAGTTGTACATTCAACCTGCATTATAGTTTGAGAAGGGTTTGCCATAGGTATGAAGGTGAAGGAGCATCTTTGGACATAATGTGCTGAGTAAGAACAGCAGGATTGAAGACCCATAGTAACCCAGTTGTGCAGTTGCAAGAATGTTAAGCCTAGTACCCACATTATACTGGTGGAATTAGCGCCATTTAATTGGAAATACAGCTTCAGGTTGTAAGTTACAACTAGACTGAAAATTATTTTACTTTGTCTCCTATGCATCATATAGTTAAGTTCTAATTCTTATGTGTTGTTTCTCTATTTGTTTTGTGACAAGTGTTTATTAAATGTCTATCTATGAAAAATCAGTTGTATGGTGTTTTAGGAGAAGGTGGGGAGGAAAAGGGAGGAGGAACAAGAAGAGATAGAAAGACAAAGGGAGAGAGAAGAGGGGTTAGTGTGAGAGAGGAAGGGAGGAGAAAGAACAAAGAGGAAGATGAGAGGGAAGGATATTGCAATACTAATAATTTTCATATCAATGTATGCGGTATAGAAATAGAGACGGCTAGGAATGGCGATGCACACATGTTAATACCAGCACTTGGAAGGCACAGGCAGGAAGGTTTCTGTGATTTGAAAACCATCTTGGTCTACATAGCAAGGGAAGTACAGGCCACCCTGAGCTACACAGTGAAACTGTCTTCAAACACAACAACCACAACAATAGCAGAGAGTTGCATGGCTATCATGATATGAACAGGCCACTTTATGGTGAAGTATGATAGTAAGTTCTGAGCAGTACAATAATTCCTATGAAGTGGAATTTCTAGAAAAGATTCTATAACAAATACAAAGAACTAAGACCACATGAAGGATGGGTTGAACTTTCCACAAACCAAAAATATATAGATTGAAGGAAGCATTAGTGGCCAATTTTGTGTGGGTTTGTGAAGGGTCATGAAACACAAAATTTGATTGGTCTGGGAGCAGTGTGACTATGGATATGGATTCTACATCAAGACTGTTCTCAAGTTCTTTGCGAAAATGTTGCATTATCGTATGAGTCTCACCCGGCTTTCTAAGGTTCATCCTCATATATGAAATCTTCAGTGACATGAAAACTCAAGTGTGGTTTCTTCTGTAGGGCTTTCTCTAGAGTTCTATCATGAGTTAAAACCGGCTACATAATTGTTAAGACCCAAAGATTTACAAGCCCTGTTTGTTTCTGCCTTCTATAAGTGTCAACTTAGATTTACTGTGCTGGTGCTGTTTCAAGAAGCTTATGGCTCACTAATTTAAACAGATAAAAATTTCAGATCTTAGTTACATAATAGATGTTCATATATATATATATATATACACACACCCACACACACATATATATACATACACACATGCTTAATATTAACACACACATATATGCACACACTAGACTAAATACAGTCATTATTATACCCAATGTCTTGCATACTTTTCTTCCATTAAAGGCACAGAAAGGAAGAGGCACATTAAAGTATACTCTCTGAGAAGTTTTCAAATATACATTGTTATTAACTGCCACAATATAAAATAGATCTCTTGAAGCTATTCTGTTTATCTAATTGCATTTTTTTGTGCTCTGTCCACCATCTCTTTCCTGTTTCCATGAATTTGACTCTTTCGGATTTCACATGAGTTAATGGTGTCTTTCTTCCAGCATTTTTATTAACTATTATGTGTGTGTGCAGGTGTGTGTTTGTGTACAAACTAAGGTACTCATGAGAGGTCAGAGAACAACTTTGTGGAGCTATTTCTCTTCCTCTACTTTTATATGTGTTCCAGGGACCAAAATAGGGCTTTCAAGTGTGAGTGGCAATTGCCTTAACTCAACTGCTCAACCATCTGACAGTTCAGGTATTTTGTTTAGTTTTGTTTTTTACTGATTTTTCTAGTTTATTATCACATGCACTCCCATGCATGTTTGTGCGTGGTTGTAATCGTGCTTGTCAATGTGCCCATGTATGCTCATGTATGTGGAAACCAGAGAACAATCTCATGTGCTATTCCCCAGGCTTCGTGCACCTTTTTTGAGACACCAATTTTCCCTAACCTGGAACTCAGTGAGGAGACTACACAGACTGTGCCATCAGGGCCCAGGCATCCTTCTGTTTGTGCCTTCCCAGAGCTGAGAATACAAGCATGTTCCATACCCATGTTGTGTTTAGTGTGGGTATTTGAAGTCCTTGCACCTGCTGTTTAGGTATCTCCATGGCCTTTATTATTGCATTTCTACTTACTTCATCATCTGGAGACGAACATAAATGAAATGTATGATCAATTTGAGATTGTTCACTGGAAACTGAAACAATTTTGACCTTGATATTTAACCCCCCTTCCCTTCTGTGCCTCTTACCAGGTTTTCAGGAGGCTTCTTTGCAGAGTGTGGATCTTCTGTGTTACCATTCTCAGTTCCTTTGCTCTGCTTCTGCTATAGTTTTGTGCATTCACTTCCTCATTTGCTTCCATGTTCCTGTGCTGCCTCAGAAAGCTGACTAGGACATCAAGGAAAAAGACAAGGTCATCTGGAGTTCACAGACCTGCTAGTGTGTAGGTAAAGAGACTGCTAGCAACCTGTGTTCAGTGTGGCATCGGTGAAGTGACAGGGACCACACACGCACGCACACACACACACACACACACACAGTCAAACAACACACATGCATGATTTGAGACGAGGTGTGCATGGTAGCAGGGATACAGTGCTATAAAAAGTAAGGCCAGGGAAAAGCAAGGAGGTTACTTCATGACTAAGTTGAGGGCAAGAACTGCACTGTAGTGAAGAAGCGAGCAGGCCTGCATTTCATCCCACCCCACTCCCGCATGGATGGCTTATACCCAGAAATAACAACACACAAATTGTATTCATTTAAGCACTTCCTGGCCCATTATATTTAGCCTCTTCTTGGCTAACTCTCACATCTTGATTAACC
>LOEQ01007070.1:147276-157481 GCA_001685075.1 Bramus lutescens | reverse complement strand
TGTGTGTGTGTGTGTGTGTGTGTGTGTGTGTGTGTGTGTGTGTGTGTGTGCTTCCAAATCTCTTTTATTCCTTTGTTCCTTTGGGCAGGACTCACAGATAAGAGAGGAGATGGAGGGAAAAATCCAGATATTAAGATCTTAGCTCTTGTGTTTGTTTGGCTCTTTGGCATTTCCAAGCCTGTCCAAGCCTGGCCTTACTTGATTTTATTGACTAGAAGTTTCCTGTACGTAAATTTAGTGTTGGCCTTGGTGAAGTGAGTAGGAGGGGCACAAACTGCTTGGCTCAATGCTTAGTCCCATGCCATCACCTCAAATGACTGGTCTCATTTATTCATTGCTTCACTTTGCCACAGAACTGCATCTTCTACGCCACAATGTTCTGAGCACAAGACAAAGTCCTCCATTAATTAATTAAGTAATTAAGAACGTCCTTAATCCTCTACAAACCCTGACAGCTGGCAGGTGAGAAAACAGACACCTTCTGAAAGGACCTAGAATGCTATAGGCTCTGCTAACACATATTGAAAAAAATGATTGATGAATAAATGAGTGAGCATCTAAATTTAGTTCAGGAAAGGGGTGGTCTTTGTCCCAGAAGGTTGAATAATTGTTTCCATGACAATGTTTTCAAACATATTCCTGATTGTGTCATACAACTGAGCAGGTATGCTGGCTGCATAATCCTTTGATCCCCATTGGCATAAGAACTCAACCAATATGTCTAAGCCTGTTCTGTAGAGAATGCTTTCTGAGTTCCAAACATTTAACTTACCAGTGAACTTTTGTTAACCTTGATTTTAGGAAAAGTTCTTTCAAAATGAACTAATAGCAAGTTCATAAAAGTCATTTTGGGGATGCCTTGTTACACAACGTGTAATTAACAGTAAAGGCTTACAGCAAAACAGGGGTCTGATCTATCCAAAGAGTTTTTAATGCTAAGTTTCTTAATGATCTTTAATAAACCCCTGCACTTGTAACAATGGTTACAACTTCAGTGGCTTCAGCAAGACTGGAGGCTCCTCCTTAATTTATTTCCAGCATTTCCCTTTAGAGAAGAAATTCTGAGTACCTTGATACAGTTAT
Source organism: Bramus lutescens (assembly GCA_001685075.1). Taxonomy (NCBI): domain Eukaryota; kingdom Metazoa; phylum Chordata; class Mammalia; order Rodentia; family Cricetidae; genus Bramus; species Bramus lutescens. The sequence goes on along the minus strand of LOEQ01007070.1, from coordinate 156,398 downwards.
ACATTTGTTAGCTGCTCTGAAAATTAGCTTGTCAATTCTTTCTTTAGTAGAAGAAAGGGAGGTTATTTCCTTTCCTCCCAATAGCTACATTTTGATGAATTTTTTATTTTACTGATTTATTCTTGACTGTCTTTCCTTTCTATTTGACCTTTTGGGCCAATCAGGGCTTTTAGCCAAGGATCAAAGAAATCTGAGTCCTGGCTTAGGCAAATCCCAGACTCATTTCTTTCACCTGATTTCCCTGCTTTATCTTTGCCTGCCAAATACAATCATCACATATTATTAATCATTTGGAACTCTGACCTCTGAAATAGTTTGTAAAGCAAAATTTCTTGATGCCAAGTCGATACATTTCAGTGCTGAATACTGCTACATTCTAGAACAGCAACTTGCTTTTATTTATTTTCTTAAAGTGAAATACACATAACAAGAATTTCACAATCTTAATCATTCTAAATTGTGTAATTCAGTAACTTCCAACACAATCATATGCAAATTCAACTGTGAAATATGGCCATTACGTGTGTGAGATAAATCTGGAAATATTGTTATAGTGCAAACTGGAATAAAACTTCATGAGATCAATAAACATGAACATTCAGGAACATGAGATTCTATCTCACTTGGAGTAAACAACGCATGGACTGCAGTGGGTGAGTCTTCCCAGGGTAGGGGCTCCTCGGCAGGAAGAGGAATGTGCAGTGTCTATCAGGAACAAGCCAAGGGAACATCTGAGGTAAGAAAGTTCCACGGAGAGAAAAGAGAGGTAGCCAGGACTCAGTGTGAGACACAGGTTTGGTGGAGAAAAGACAACTAGGAACTTGTCTTTCCTGGCATTCAAGGTCATGTGAACAGAGACCATGGCAGAATTCCTTTGATTTCTCACCAACACAAGTGAACTCCTTTCTAGTCCAGGCCCTCCAGAGCGACACCTTTCCCCAGAAATCAACAGATGAACTCCACTTTTGAGCTTCATTTTCTCTCTAACTTTTAGTCTCTTTGGCTGTGAGCCTCATGGTTTTATTCAACATTTCAAGCACTTCTCATGGATATAAGTATGCTGAAAGCCAGAAAGATGCATAAAATTGTATTTAGAAATCCCTGGATTTGGATAATGTCTATTGTTTAAATTTTTCAGAGGGAGCTATTATAAGCAAACCACTAGCAGTGATTATTATTTGTAGCCTTAATATCATATCACTAATTAATTCCTAACATAAAATATAAAATATAGTTACATGGCTTTGGATGACCAACGTTTAACTAAACTCTGGAAACATAAAATTGTGTTTTAATTTGTGTTCATACAATCAGGAAATAGCCCATATTTCCATTAATTTCCTCCTGTATCAACTAATAGTGCAGTCATCAGTATTATTGTTTTCTTAATTTTAGTAAAGTACAATTTAAATACCACATAATTCATTTGTAAAATGGACAATTCATTGTTTTAAGAATAAAACCAAAGGAGATGACACTTTTAAGCTTGTTATATTTAATCTATTTCAGTTTTCACTTTTGATTCTTTCTGTTTTTCCTACTTATATAATTATTCGAATCATTTTCAGTCCATGATTATATTCCTCTTTATTTTTTGCCTCCATTTTAAACAAGTTTTAATTGCTACTGTTTTTCCTGATTTACAACAAGTTTTGCTAATACTGATTTGCTGTTATTTAGAGGTTAGCAACGCAAGTCTTGAGGCCAAGCACCCTTGGATTTACTATTTCACTATCTAAATACTTACCAAGGAACAAATCAACTATGATTCTAGATTTTGACCTTTACTTCACAGCAGTGAGAGACAATAATAAATAGGATTTTCAAGAAGATAATAGTACTCAGCAAAGTTTTCCATGTATTGCAAATGTTGACTCCCATTCCATAACTTTCTAAAGCCCTGTCTCTTCAGGAAAGAAGAATGATTTTTCCTAGATGGTCAGTGGTGGCACGTTCCTTTAATCCCAGCACTTGGGAGGAAGAAGCAAGCAGATCTTTGTGAGTTTGAGAGAGTTCCAGAACAGCCAAGGTTACACAGAAAAACCCTGTCTTGAATAACCAAATATATAGATAGATGATAGATAGATAGATAGATAGATAGATAGATGATAAATAAAATGAAATATTCTTAAGGGAAAAAGAGAAGGATTGTATCTGGGGGAGAAAGGAGGTGAGGGAGGAGGGGGAGGAGTGTGTACCCAAGATCCCATGTTAGCCAGGAAAGAGAATTGTAGCATTAAAAGCCTCCAGAGAGTTTCCCTGATTCTTCCCTGCCATGCTCAAAATACACCTTTTAGTACCTAAAGCCATAGATTATATATCTCAAAGTAAGCACCTCTTGCAGTAGCTTTGGACATGATGGTGCTGCCATCTTTTACAGTACTCAGTTATTGACTTTGTGTTTGTGGGGAAGAATGTGAGATCTTACCATGTCAAACTCTTTAGACTAGCTAATTTATTGCAGTCAAAACACTATGGAAGTACTGGGGAGTAAATAGTTGTTGGAGAACACCTGCTATATCTGCTATGTCCAGCTTGTTCCAAAATGGAGGACTCCCTTTCTCAGTGGAGCTTCTTTTTCTCCTCTAACCTTCAGTGGAGAGTGTCTCGAAGTTCAGATGCCTGACCTTATATGGAGGATGACCCTGTATAGAGCTCCCTTCAAATGTTGTGTGACTCAGCACATACAGCCCACTCTTTCCTCCTGCCCATATGATAATTAAGGGCTGTTATGATCAATCAGCCCTTTCCACCATAACCCTAAGAACCTTATGTACCTTACCCCTAGGACCACGAAATTAGCTGTCTCTCTGAAACTGACTCCTGGACGTTCCTTTCAGCAGGCTCACCGCCATCCAAAAGCTGCTCACTATTTCTGCTCCTTTTGCTCTCATTACCACTGAGCTGGTGGCCAAAGACTCCCAAAGAAAAGGAGACCCACATATAATTGAAAGCCATATCTAGGCAGTAAAAGAGAAGCCAGGATGTGTCAAAATAAACAAAACAAGCTCCACGTTTGTTTGATTTTTTTATGTGTGTGAAATTTGTTTTGTTTTGTTTCACATGTTTTGTCTTGTTGGGTTTTTTGTGCGTTTCTTATTTTTTTTAAAGAGAAAGAATAAAGTAGGGTAGGAAGCTAACAGTATCTAGAAAATGTTGGGAGAGAGCAAAAAACATAATCAAAATATATTGTATGAAAAAATTTAAGTGAAAATTTTAAATAAATAGAATGCTTCATTAGGAAAATAAGCTGGCATGACATTAATTGATCAAAGAAAAAAAAACAAAAGCCAAAAACCAAAAAACGCATTATGATGCATACACAATACTATTTTTATATGCAAAATGGAGTACAATGGTTGAACTAAAGACTTTAATAAAAATTGTGAGGAATTATTTTGATTATTTTGGTATTTGCAAACATACAGTTCAAGCATATTTGAATAAAAGGATAGAAATAATTAAGGGAAAACTTTCAGTGTTTTTTTAATACATTGAAATAAATTTCCTTCTATGTTATAATGACTATCTATAGCGCTACAAAATGACTGCATGGATTGGGTGAGTGAGATGAATCTTTTTGTTCCAAGTCTAGGCATTCCTTGAAAAAAATTGCTTGGGGCTATGACTTTGGCATGCTATGGGTTAAATAAAGGTCAGCTCTGAGTGAAAAATAAAAATCAGTTCATCTTTTAGTGTTAAAGGGGCAAAATAGTTATCATTTTAGATGCTTTTAGTGCTCTTATAACTCAAGGATTGGGGGGGGGATAGGGGATAGGGAATTTTCTTTTCCCTGGACTGAGAATTTCATACCAGTGAATTCCATAATGTATACGAGTGCCTTGGGGGCATTTTGAAGGAGAAAAGAAGAAAAAAATTTACCCTATTTTAAAAAGCATCCTTGCCTCTACTGCCTCTTTCATGGTTCTTAACAATGGAGTGGTGTAACTTGCCACAAAACTGAGTTTTTAACAATTAATTTTCAGCAGTCACTAGGAACAAAGGTTTCCAGTAAAGTAGGCCCTGATCCCATTGTTGGCTCACTCTTTCCTTCTGTCTATAAAACACTTCCAAACACAGACATGTGACTATTGTCTGGTATTTTTCTAAGATATTTGTCTTTCCTGGATGGAGAAGGGTTAAAGGCTACCAAGACAGTTGATCAGTCAATGTCAGTTCAGGAGCCCCACGTCTCTTTGGATCTTAATCTTGGTTCCACCACATTCTTTAGATAGTTTCAAAGGGTTTTAGCTGAGTGGTTAACCTGTGGTGGTTTTTTCAGGCAGGGGGAACACATTCAGATCAATTCATATTTGAACTGCTGCTATCCACTCTGTATGTCTTCTGAATAATAAGTATCATAAGCAGCAATAATAAAATATAAGACCACCTGGTTACCCAGCTAACTCTGATAAATCTTACAGCAGTGTAACAAATGTCACTCACTGTTGGCTGTGTAAGAGATGCTATCATACTTGTGGGTGGCAGAAATACTAGCTGCATCTGTTAAGGATGGAGCCTTTTTTGGACCACGTGAGTAATTCAGGTAATTCTCCCAAAACAATCTCCTTTAGTTAAGAAGGGATAAGTAGGCAACCTCTCAATATCTCCCAGGACAAATTATATCTAACACATTTCTTTGGCATGTGATTTATGTTCAAAAGGAAGGTAATTCTCTGCATATGTTTTGTCTTAGTTACTATTCTATTTCTGTGAAGAGAAACCATGACCAAGGCCACTCTTAGAAAAGAAAGCATTTAGTTGGGGTTTGCTTACAGTTTTAGAGGATTAGTTCATTTCATCGTGGCAGGAAGAAAACAGGTATCGTGCTGCAGCAGATGTTAGAGTTTTGCATCTTGATCCACAGACAGCAGGAGAGAGGCACTGCATCTGGTTTGGGCTTTTGAAACCTCAAAGCCCACCCTCTCCTAACAAGACCACACCTCCTAATCCTTCCCAAATAGTTCTATTACCAGGGACCAGAGGATGCTTTCAAACAGATGAGCTATAGGGCCATTCTCATTCAAACTACCGAATATTTGCTGGAGACAAAAAAGACATAGATACCTCATGAAGTGTCATGCACTCTAGATTATGAAAAAGGTCCTGGTCTCCTCCCCTTTGCATGAAAAGATACCAATTGTATATATTTGCATAGACCAAAAAGGAAAAACAAATCTCATCATTGTAATATATACTTTTCTCTTTTCAAGAAAACACTTTCCTAAGAAATATATTAGTGGATGATTTTCCCTTGAGCTACAGAATCTTACTGGCAGAAAAGTCTTTCTGTGATTAATGATAAATGTTAATAAAAATAAAACCATATAGCCATCCATACTGGCAAGACATCAGAGATCCCTGGGGTGGTGAACCAGCAGACCCTTCCAGGGAGATTCAACATGAAATTCTAAAGATTTGAAGATGTGTTCTTATTTGCTCATTTATAGAAGAGTAGATCCTATTACTGTGCAGCTGTAAGGAGCCTTATTGACTACACAAGAAATGGTGAGTGTAGCAAGGAGGTCTCTTGTGTGTTCCCAGCTGCCCGGCAGCTCAGACCTGAAACAACCACACAGAAATCGTATTAATTAAATCACTGCTCGACCCATTAGCTCTAGCTTCTTATTGGCTAACTCTTAGACATTAATTTAAGCTATTAACCTGTGTATCACCACTAGGCTGTGGCTTATTGGAAAAAGTTCTGTCTCGTGTCGCTACATGGCTTCTATCTAACTCCTCCTCCTTCTTTCTCCCAGCATTCTGTTTAGTCTTCCCCACCTAGCTCTGTTCCCCTATAGCTCTGTTATAAGCCCAAAGCAGTTCCTTTACTAACCAATGATATTCACAGCATACAGAAGGGAATCCCACATCTAGTGAGTGTTTGCTGAAGAGTGCACTGTAATGCTCCTCTCACTGTTGGAATCCTGTCTCTCTCTTATGTGCTTCAAAGTCACTGGGCCCATGCTTGAACACTCCAACTTCCCAGAAATGTATAGTCTTCATCAGCCACTTCCATTGGCAGATCACTCTAATTGTCAGATCTTTCTCCTTCTTCTCCAGTAACAATTGTATCACCACGTATTTCCACTCTTGGATTCTAGCTTGGTTTTATGAGGAGACATTGAAATAAATCTATTTCTGCTTCACATGAAGGGTCATTACATGTTTCAACATAGTTGTCAAATCTAGTATACAACTCTTTTGTCCCATTTTCTGAGTGGTAATGTTCTTAGTCTATCCAGATCAATTCTCCTTCCCCATTTATGATTAGCCACATGTCTAGGACATTTATTTTATAGCCTTTAAGATAGTAAGTAAATTCTGAACCAGGAACTTAGATAAATACTATATACATACTGTTTTATTTAAATCCCAGTGCTGACCTTAAAACATACAATTTTTCCTTGATTAAAATATGGTGACAAGACCATGTAGGCAATAGACATAATTTAGGTTCATCATGGCTAAATTGTTGCAAACACACATTTAAGTCACCCACAGTTCCCATACTTCAGTTTTCCCAGTAAAATTTGGATTACAATTTGCTCTGTTATTTAGGACTTTTGCCAATGTTGAGTGAGTTGAAGGTAAAGCCCTCAGAAAACCATCTGCCTTAAAAGAACATGATAAGTGTTACAATGTGAATAAGCCCATCTACAAAGCCGCTGTACACTGCACTCTCTCCCTGTGATGGTTCCTTTAAAATGGATGTGGTCTGAATAGCTTAATATCTTTTCTCATGGCTCAGTGATGCTTGTGATAATTATTGTGAAGATTATTTTTTCTTTTCTTCTACATTTGTCTTCATCCTATGACAAATATCCTTTCATCTATTATATTTAGGTCCTCCTTAGGAACATGGAAAGCGAAGGCTACAGTGTCTTCGACTCTCTGTTACTTTGCCTATCTCACAATTTGTGGTATCGACAACTTACTGAGCATCTGCTAGGTATCAAATATGATTGTGGGTTTAGAATATTCAGTTGCTATGGCAACAAGGAAAGCCATATCATTCTTTTAGGGTAATTCTTAGTAAGATAGTAAAAATTTCATATTCACATTGTGAATTTTATTTTTCCAATTTTGTTTTCCCTTGTATGTATTTGGATAGCTTGCTTTTACTGTAGTGTCCAGAGACTTTCAGATATGTGGAAGAGCAAATGGTTGTTGAGACTTTGTGCCCACACTTTGAGGTAATAACTACTTCAAATCAGTCTTGCCAGTTGGTTTGCTTCAGACAGTCTTAAAAAACAAAAGGCCGAGGCCCAACAGTTATTTTCAATATACCAATAGGTGAGGTTTGAGAAAGGTTGTTTATACTGAACTCTTAAACCACTCTTTATGGGAATCTGTTTTAGTGACACTGAATCTATTAGTTAATTTCACAATGTTTTCAGTGAAACCATTACATCTTTGAGAACTGCTTTTCAGTCTTTCTGAAGAGCATGTGACAAAAATGAATGACATGTTCCAGTTTATAAAATGTTGCTCTAATGTTCTAAGGAATTACCACAAACTGGGTGGCTCAAAGCAACAGAAATGTGTCCTTTATAGTTCTTGAGTCCAGAGATAAAAACAAAATTATTGAGGGTTTAGACAGAGGAATGCAAGCTTCTTTCCTAGAATAACTCTAATTTCTATCCCTCTGCGTCTGTGTCTACAATATTCCAATACAACACCATCTGCATCTGTGTAAATACACACTGAAAAGCTCTACTTCAAAGGAGGTAACACTTACAGGTCCCAGGAGGCAGGACTTCAACATTTTATTGCGAGGAAGAGATATAATTTAATCCATAAAACAAAGAAGAAAACACCAAAGTGAGGGGGAAGAAGCACCCAGAATGTAAAGTCAGGACTTCCTGTCTTCACACACTGCTCACTTCATTCTCTCTTTCATAGTGAATTCTATTTTGTTTCCACTACAATCTTTTTTTCCCCCCACCAGACACGATCCCACTATATAGCTCTGACTAGCCTGAAACACTGTGTGGAGCAGGCTAGCCTAGAACTCACAGAGATCTGCTGTGATTAAAGGACTGCAGTACCATTGCCTGGTTCAAATACAACCTTTTACAGTTATTTATTTATTTGTGTGTGTGTGTGTGTGTGTGTGTGTGTGTGCGCGCGCGTGCACGCATGCCATGGTACATGTGTACAGGTCAGAGGACAACTTGCAGGAATAAGTTCTCTTCTTTCATCGTGTGGGTCTGGGGGATTGAATGCAGTGTGACAAGGACAGGCCTACACAAACATCCACACACAAAAATATATAAAAAAGAAATCTACTTTATTCTTGCATTCCACTCAAGGAGCACAAAAGAGTAAACAGATTAGTGGATATTCTATGCTTATTGCAATGAAAATAACTAAGCAAAGATGTTACTAGTAGCCAGCCTTGGAATATCCATTAGTACCATACTGCTAATTAGGTATAATTTCCAATTGTTACCCCCTTATTATCTTACTTTCATTTGTTTACTCTTTGAGGAACACGTTCACTATCTTGATTGTGCTAAGTTTAGGCATGACCTCTGTCACACTGAGCATCTGATACACATTCCAGCCTTACAATGATGCATCATGAGCATCAAGAAAGAGCAGCATTATTAGAATTGAGCAAAAATAACCATTTCCTTTTGTCTTTGAAGAGTCCTGACAATGAAGTAGATTTTTTTCTAGAGAAAAATCAGAAAGGGTAGGCAGGACATATGACTGTTTCAGCCAGAGTTGAAATGAGAAGGGTTATTTAAAGATAGAAATCACAGTATTAATTCTAAATTCCCCAGGGTGTTGCATTAATCTGGTCACTTCACACTGTTACGATGTCTTACATGGTGCAAGTTTATAAAGACCAGAAGGAAAAAGATGCTTTTGCAGATGTGCAGCACAGGGTTTGAGCGCCGCTCACTAGACAGTCCTCCAGCAGATTCCCGGTTCACTTTCATTGCCATTTAAGAGGTTACCGCGAGGACAGCGCTCCTCAGTCTGGGGGAGATGCGCTGTCCATTGTGGGCAGTTGTTCCTATTTTGTGTTTGTTTCTCCTTTAATGAGGACACAACTTTCATCCAGGGAGCTGTGCGGGTCACTTGTTAGTGTGCTGCAGTGCACCGAGACG
>LOEQ01007070.1:74251-124793 GCA_001685075.1 Bramus lutescens | reverse complement strand
AGAGAGAGAGAGAGAGAGAGAGAGAGAGAGAGAGAGAAAGAGAGAGAGATTTGTCAATATATATTCTAACACAGACAAATATGTTATTTCCCTAGCAGAGCTTTGCAAGTCTATTTTAGTTTAAAAATGATATGCAGATTTTTCTATAAAAATGAAAAATTATTTGAGGCATAGCAGGTATAAGTTAAGAAGTACAGAATATAAGACTAGAAAGGGAAATGCTCTTGATAAGAATATTGCTAAAAAGTGATAAAGTAAAAAAAGAAAAACGCAAACTCACTCTAGGATCAATTAATGGATGCAATCGTACATTCTGTAGGATTCAAAGTTCCCAATCCTGTGTTTCTCATTCTTGTCCATTTTATTGACTTAGGCTTTTGTGTCCCTCTTTTCTCATGTGTTCCTTGGGAGAACTTGCTCAAGGGTGGGGGTTAGGGGACGACTTGGGAAAATTGGAGGGAAGAAAGGGAAAATGACGTAATTACTCTTTAATTTCAAAAATTAAAAAATTGAAAGGCTACGACACTGCAGAAATACAAAGACTGAGATTAAAATCCTATTATTGCAGAGAGAAAAAGAATGGAACTCTCTACCATGACCTGACTCCAGAGACTTCTGAGTTAAAGGCTTTTTGTTTATTTGTTTTGNTATGCCACTGAATTCATGTGTTATCTTACTATGGTTTCGGGTTGGGACTGTTTGATGTCCTGGCCTCCTGCTGCTCTCTCCAGCTAGTGACCTTTACTTGGCCTTCTGATTTGAGCTACCGAAAGCTGTGTCCAGCTCTGCTTCCCGAGTACGTGCTTGGCCTTGATTGAGGATCAGAGGGTAAGGTCTTCACCTGTTGGCCCACCTAACTGTGTTGGGTATATGAGCCTTCATGGTGCTGTTCAATAAAGGGCTTCTTTTGCAGTGACTAGAGGGGTGTGTGTGTGTGTGTGTGTGTGTGTGTGTGTCTGTTAGTCCGGACGTCCTTTGCTCCGGTTTCGGTTCCAGGCCGTGGAGGTGCGGCTGTGTTGTGAATGCCATGCCTTGTCCCTTATAAGAAAAACTTCCCTTGTGGACACACCTAACACATTCACTGAGACTTCCAAGTACCATCTTATGTGTTCACTCTGTAGGTATTTGCTAAACTTTAACTAGTTGTTTAAATATGCCAATGAAATAGATGCAATTCTTTCTGCTTTGTAAAGGATGAACAAGTTGACTCTTTCTTTGGATTGCTTTTAATGATCAAAGGGCATTTATTTGGCCCCCTAGTTAACTTTATGTGCATTTTGTTGTTGAGCCTATTGAAAGTATGCTGATTTTTTTTTTGTGTGTGTGCATAATGATCACACTCAGTTTTGAAGTTTATTTACCTTTGGAAACCGTTTTAAAAGTTTAATTTGTTTAGTAGTCAGTTAATCAGCCACTATTGAAGTGACATGTATTTTCTATAGTTTACACAATACAGATAAAGGGAGAGGTAATGACTTGTATGAAGATCTGTCTTGTAAATGTGGTTGGACTGCCTTTTACTAACCTGATATATTTCTTACCTAGCACTGCCTTTGACTTGAAGTCATTTTGGGAAGACTGCTGGCACAATGACTAATTTATATTTGTGTACAAAAGTATCAATTCTTCTTTTCAGATTTTACTGGGAAAAATGCTTTCCTTTAGCGACAAAATACTAAGGTATCTGATTGCACTTGTCTTGTCATAGGTAGCATATTTATTTTAGTGCTAATAGGATACTTGAAAGACATATTTGCCAAGATTTTTGTCTGTTTAAGCCTGCAGTTCCAAAGCAATGATTTAATCCTATTAAAGGTAATTGAGTGGATCATCTACAGGCTTTGTCAAATGAAGTTAACCGTAGTATTAAAAACATGGAACCCTATCAATGACATCTAGCAGCTGTCACTTATTCTTTGCATTTGAACCTTAAGATAGCATGGAAGACATGCTTTCCTAGCTCACAGGGCAATTTTTGGAGAAACTGGCATGAAAGTTGATCTCTGAAAGGAAAATTGGTAGGATTTTTAAAAAGAGTCTATGTTTACAAGTTAAACTCCGTCTTTATGGGTGATAGTAGCGTTACTACTCAAGTACAGAGCTGGTCTGTTTGCCTAAAACATTCCAGAGAAATCGCTATAAAACTTTGCTCTGGCTTACACTGGCATAAAGGCACTAGTATGGAGCAATTTTGTTTTAGAGATTCTTTGGGTCTTAATGGTTTTGGCTTAAACAAACAGCTAAACAGGGTAAAGATCATGTTATGTGACACTTTTTGTGCAGTGTATAACACTATTTCTGAATAGGAGATGTCATTTGTTATTTTCCTATACATTTAAATTTAAAAAGTTATAAGGAAAAGATTTTGGAACCACAGACAGATTTTTTTCATTGCAAATAGGAGTAATATATTTGATTAATATTTATTTTTAAATAAACATTCATATTTAAGATGTTTATTTAGTGAGAGTACAATTAGCTTAATTATTTCATCCATTGGGAACCCAAGTGTCTTTGTTTATACAGGATGATGAGGATCTGCTTTATTCTGTGTACTATCTTTCATAATGTGACATATTACTTTTGTGAAATACATACATCTCCAATTACATCATTTGTTGTAATTGTCTAAAACCTTCCATTGTCTGCCTTTTAAAGCAACCATACATTTTCTGCTTTAATTCAGGCCCTAACTAATCTGGTTCTTTCCAACGTTTCTAATATTACTCCTTTACTACTTTTTAAAAACCCATTTTCAATTGAAAATTTGGTAGTATCAATTGATCGATTATCTTCAGGCTTCTCTTGATACAGATCGCTTCTAGCTTCTGTAAATTTAAACAAGGACTCCCCAAAGCAATGGTGAAATGTCTGTAAGATGACAATTCAAGGCTTTGGATTTATATTTGTGTTCATACTTGTATTCCAGAGATTTTTCCAAAAGGGAATAGACTGTTTTTCTTGATTTTCATACTTGTTAAGTGTACAACTTGAGACCTGGACCTAGGCTGAACATGTCTGAAGAGGTTGAACTTAACTAGTACATTTCCTCCTCTCTCTTATTTTGTCTTCTCTGCCCCACCTCTGTGGAAGTGCGCCTATGCATCTTACATAACAGAACCGAGAAGAGCAGGTTACGCTCATTTGTTTTATCAACTGGTTTTGCAAGACTTCTACAAATAGTGTTCCAATTTTAACTAAATGTTAGATATATAAGTGACTAAGAATCAGTTCTATAGCAATCTGGAGAGTGGAGACAGAACTTGAAGAGGTTATTGACTGTGTTCCCAGTGGAGTTCTACCAAGTCTCTGTTCTGGAGAATGCATAACAGAGCAGAATAGTAAGAAAGGAAGAAAAATAACTCCAGGCATAGGGAGTACCAAGAATCATAATTCTGAGGTAAAAAATAAGAACTTTACAGAAATTCATCCAAAAAATCGTGAGGCAATCATTTATTTATTTATCTTAGAGACAAACTCAAGGACATTATGATAATGTTTTAAAGGGTATGTTATTGTTGTGTGCTTAAAATAAATTTAATCCATATTTTCTTTAGAAGGAAGAAATAACTTACAAATTTTCAGATGGCAGAGGTAAAAAGTTCTTTTTTTCAAATTCCAGATAGAAAATATAGGCCCTTCTGCAGCTATACTGATCCAATAAAAGAATGTGTATGAGCTCTCTGCTATTGGAGGCATCAAAGTACCAGTTAGAATATTCTGCTTTTCCTTTCCCTTGGGACTAAATTTTAGTTGTTCTAAAGATACTTTCTGCCTCATGTACTCCTGTAACCATTACTAGACCAGCAAAGAAGATGCAAAATGATGGCTAACCTAAGCCGTACTGTCATCTCCTGTGCTGATTTGGTAAGATTGCTTGTGAGCAATCTTAAAGTTCATTCTGCTAGCTGATTCCTTTTTGTCACTGTGTCAGAAATACCCAAGTAAACAACTTCAGAAAGGATTTTATTTTTTCTGAGTTTCTTGCCCATCATGACTTAATCTCATGGCTGTGGGGCCTGTAGTGAGGCAAAACGTCATGGGGAGGAGGATTATCAGGAAAAGCTGCTCCACTCATGTGAAAGCTGGGAGGCAAAAAGGTAGAAGGGGAATGGGAACAACAGATAACCTTCAAAACTTGCCTCCAATGACCTTTGTTGTCTAATGGCATCCATCCATCCATCCATCCATCCATCCATCCATCCATCCATCCATCCATCCATCCATCCCAATTGTCAGTTCACCAAGGGATTCATTCATGATGAAGTTGGAGCTGTCATGGTCCAATTATTTGTGTTAAACAACCAAGTCAAGTCAAGGTTAAGTGTTCATTTCTATCAGATAATCATTTAGTGGATGCCTTTAGATTCAAACCATGTACTCATGGATCAAGACCTTCTATACTTGGAGAAATGGTAAAGGTGTTTAAAATCCAGTGTCTTTCATTCATTTTTTGGTCTATTTATTTATGTATTTGATTTTTCAGATTTATTTATTTTATTTTATAAGAATTCGTGTGTACTTGTATACATGTATGTGTACTCCCTGTGTGTTAGTGCCCACAGGGACAGAAAGAGGACATCAGATCCCTTGAAACTGGAATTAGAAGCAGTTGTGAACTACCATGTAGGTATTGGAAACTGGATCCTTTCACTACCTGAGTCTCTTCACTACCAAGTCAGTCCTGCAGCCACCTCCCGCAGTCCTTTACTAAACACAACTTCAGATAAGTTGTGTATAGCAGGAAAGAGGATGTCAGACATTTAAGGCATTGTTTCTCAGTAGGCCAGACATTCTGTTTTGAAAGGTTACATGTTTTGGAGGACTCCAAAATTACATATGCTTTTATTTTCTGATAGACATATGAAACAGTTCCTTAAAAGTGAAATAATTTTCTTTGGTATATGAAATGCTCTAGCAAAAATATTTATCATACCTTTGACATAGTTTATTTTGAATAAATGTAATGCAAATGCAGTTTCACTGGGGTATAATCCTGGATTAAAGATCTCATTTGATGGCATCTATAGTTAGCTTGAGGTTATTTTGAGACAGAATTTCTGAAAATCCAGGCTGGCTTAGAACTTGTGGTCATCTGGCACCTTCCCCCATGAACTTCTTTTTATATAGGTGTGTACCACACCCACTTGATTCAAAATTTTAATCAATGACTGAGGTATCTTTCCTCCCCTGATTTTAAACTGATTGAGGGTCATATATCAAATGGTTTTGCCATGGCACTCCCAATTATGGTCCAAATAATTAAAGATTAATCAAGAAAGTTACTAATTGTTACAAGTAGTGTAATTAATTATAAGTAGTGTTGCAATAGATGTGTGTTGGTTCACTTTGTCAACTGGACACAAGATGGAGTTGTCTGGGAAAGGGGACCCTTAGCTGAAGAATTTCATACACCACATTGACCTGGAGGATTTTCTTCATTAATGTTCAGTGTGGGACGGCCCAGCCTACTGTGGGTGGTGTCACCTATGGGTAGGTGGTCCTAGGTTGGGTAAAAAACTGTTTCTTTGTATTCTCTACTTTGGTTCCTGCCTCCAGATTGTTGCCTGAAGGAACAGAGCGTAAACTGTGGGGTGAAATAAACCCTTTCCTCCTTCATGTTAGTTTGGGCCACTGTCCTGGCCACTGCAAAGGGCAGACAGGCCAGAGACAAGATATTACTTCATTTCTAGCTTTTTAATCTTAGAACTACTCTACTTATAAATCCAGGAGGGAATACATTGGAAGAATCTTTTGAGATTTGTGAATTCAGATTACAACAGAAATCTAATTACAAAATTTCCATTCTGTTTTAAGGAAGAAGTTTAATGACAGGTTAGTAGTAGTTGAAGGGGTTTACAGAACTTTCCAGTCTCTGTTTTTGTTAAAAACTATCATTCTTTTACTAGAACTGTTATTTTAGGTAAATGTCCATTGTGTGACTAACCAGAAATAGAGGGATATGAATATTTAGAGTGACAACTGTCCACGGATAGAGGGGTTAGGAGGGAATGGATTTTAGGGGTTGAACATGAGTTTAGGTAACCCGCTCTTTGTTTCATGTGTTGTCATATCTCAAATTAGGAAAGAAAGGAAAATCTTTAGAGTAAAAATACTTTGGAAAACTATCATTTACCTTTGACTTTCATTTGGAAAAGTAGCTTAATATATTAATAAATCATGTTTGAAAGAAGTTAATTTTAAAAGATAATAATTGTCATTCTAAAAATGAGAACAAGGCAAGCCACAGACTCTGAAAGATGTATTTTGCAGTGGTTACATAAGAGTCAATTAATTCAGGGAACTATTTTTGCCATCCTAATGCTAAGAGCTTCTTATAAAAGAGAAGTTAAAAGGATATATTTAATAACTTTGGAATCATAGCTGGTTATTTTATCATAGTGGGTTAGCTTTATCAAAAGGTCAATCTGAAAAGTTCTGTCATTGGTAATACTGCGAGTGAACTAACCAAATACATGCACGTGGTTCCTTCTAAAGGTGAAACCTATGTAACTTTGAATGAATGATTGGTCTGATCTCATTGGATCTAATAATTTCATTTTAGTTTCATCTTGGACTTATTTCATCCTTGTGACATTGAGCAAAATCTACAAACAAACTTTAAAATAATCGTATTCAACAATTTTATAGGTAGGCTTTTAAGTATACTTCCACGTTGCCGTGAAATGAGCCTGCTCTCCTGACACAGATGCTTGGTGGGGGATGAGATTTGATTGTAATTTAGAGAAAATTAGCAAATGCAATAATCTGGTCAAGATGCTTCCACAAATTAGAATTTTAAGAAAAGTTTTACGGGAATGTGCAGAGCTTTCTCTATCATAAGAGGAAAATGATGAGATTTATGGGATTTCTATTTAAAAACTGATCCTGTGCTCTCTTTCTTTCTTGTTCTCCAAACTCTGATATATTCTTCTCAGCTGTACAAAAATCAATCACACTGTATCCATTGTTCCTTAAATAAAATATAATTCCTTTTCCTAATCTTAAACACCGTACATGATTTGGTTGCTATCCATCTTCTTAATCTAGTGCCAAGCCATTCTTTCCTTTTCCACCATACGCAGACCAACTCTCCTTCAGCTCTGCAATCATAGTCCACTGACTTCTACGTCTTTGCATCTGCTCTTCACGCTGCCCATTTCTACGCATGGCTGCTTCCTTTTTGTTCTTGAAGATGGTAGTTGGCTTTCTCTTCCACCAGCCTAGCCTTGGTTTATATTTACTTAGGTTCAGTGTTTATTTGGTGATCTTCTGATTAACCTAAACTTGACTGGCTTAATCTTTATCCCAGTATCTACTGGATACACGTGTAGAGGCCGGTCAGTAATTACTAACTGATGTAATGACTAAAATGAATTGAGAGATTAATGCTTGCACAACCCTGAAATAAATGCCTTAAAAAATCTCTAGGAGCTTAGTGAAATGAAGACATAGGAGATAGTGAAGTTTTGAATGTTTTGAAAACTATAAGGAAATTTAAGCCACGACATGAAACTTCCCAGGAAACTGGTATATTTTTTTGAACTTGAATTTGGAATTTTTATAAACACAAAATATTGGAGAATTTTCAGAAACTTTGTAGACTTTATTTGACTCCTTTAAATAAGTTGATAATTTGGCAGTTAGTAAGTACAGAATGGACACTTGACCAGCATGCTACATAAAAGACAAACAAACAAAAACAAAAGAATTTTCTCTAGTTGGATCTTGACATGCAAATGTGGAAAAGGAATTTTTGTTGGAAGTTAGAACAAATAATTTACTCTTGCTAGAAATATCTAGTTAGCAAAATGTTTTTATTTATCATGACAGCATGCTTGTGACATGGGCACAGACCAGATTCCATGTCAATGTCAGAATTAGCAAAGATTACACCCAACACAAGGGTGAATCAAGCCTTAAGTTGGTTTGGCATATTATCCTGGCAACCATGAGTAAATATTTTAGGCAGAGCTTGAAAAGATGCTGGAAGGCCAAGCAAACATTTCAAGAATTAGGTAATTGGCACAATGCAAGGTGGCTGGGCACAGTCGGGGAAAGTGTCAGAGCGGAGAATCCCTACCAAGAGAGACGGTTTGTGCAATTAGCTCTCTGAACTTTAACCCTTCCAGAATAATTAATGAGTAACAGAGGGATCAAGACAAAGACACAAAGTGATATGGTGGATGCTGGCAAGTAATACATCAAAGAATGCTCGTAATTGGCCCTGCGGCTTTCATGCTTTGCCCTATTTTTTTCAATTCATTGCCTCAAAATAATGGGTTCAGGTTCATTATCATCAGGTTTTAGCGGTAAGAGCATAACATTGCAACAAAGCTTGGATTGTGGCGGTGTTAAGGCTAAGGACAAAGCTGCAGTTGATAACCGCTGTTTGAAGAATTGTAGAGTCCTTCTAAATGAAACCACAGCTGTTCCGCTCATATTTTCAATGTTGAAAACTTTGTATTTTCCGACTCTACAATGCTGGAATATGGTTGGTGTGGGCAGGTATGTATATTTCCAATTCAGTGATATTTGAGGCCATTATGAGGTTGGTTATACACTATTATTTCAAATGAAGTTGAATTGATGACATACTATACATAAAAACATCGAGTGTCCTTTTCCTTCAAACATACAGCTCTATGCTCTTTTTATGTTTTTGGATGATACAGTTCATAGACATTTTTGACTCACTTTGATAATTTTTTATGATTTTGAGAGAGACCTGTGGGAACTTTCCTCAGAAATTTCTGACATAAATGTTTTGAATTCCAATTAAGACAAATTTGTTTTCTGTATAGCTCATATTTTTGTGATAACTTATACTGTGCAAAAATATGTAAATTATTTTCATATTTATGATGTAATATTTAACTTTATGTGTTAATTAACTATGAAAGACAATATAAGTTTTAATTTTAACTTGGCACCAGAATTTTTTTTAGAGATCCTTAAGTCTTTAGAAATTACTCTTGTAATCACGTAATTTTATTTTCGTACTCTTGAATCTGTATCTTGTATTTTCATATCTCTTGTATCTTTAATTTTAGCTACTAAAATACTGCTATGAAATTCCAAAGATCAGTTAAAAACACCCAATTTAGATTTTTATCATTTAGAATTTTTCTAATATGAAATATTACCATATTCGAAATACGTTCATATTTAAACATTTTATTAAATACTTCTGTATATTTGACTCTTATGTTGTTTCTCAAAATGTTACAATATTCCAGTAAGATACATTTGTTATTGATATTTCATTCAAAATTCATAGAAACTTGAAAACAAATTAGAATAAAAAAAACAAAGAAGAGGCCGAGTTACAGGTTTAGTCATGTAATTCCTGGTTAATAAAGCATCTACTAAGATGCTCTAAAGATGGTTGATACAGAAGAGACATTGAAACAGATTCATGCTGTGAGGGGATACAGTTAAGTATTTGTATCACAATGAAATCTGTGTAGATTGTGTAAAATATATCTGTCAAGCATTTGATATTTGCTAACTAATGTTTTGTGGTATCACTCTAGTTCTTAAACACATATGGTTAGATAAAAATTGATTGATGCTTTGTAGGAAAACCAGGAGTGAAAAGCTTAGCTTTTGCATTTCCTAGTGCACAGTTGACCATGGCCTGTTTTCCTTGTGGTATCTGAGAATCTGCATTAGATTTAAAATGAAGACATTCTTTCATAGGTTTGGGGTAGATTAAAAGCACCTCATATCTCTGCTACAAATTTGTTTTCAGAGCTTAATTTAGAAGTTTTGGAAAGAATTTTGAAAGTTCTTTATGAAAACAGATGAGTAGGGTGTGAGTACCTGGAACTACAGGGAAGCTACTACAAGTTTTCAACAATGAACCAAATTAACTGAGTTTTGAGTCTGAATGTGTATGCATATATTCCTTTACCTTCTTAACTGACTCCACATGCATAGAAAAATTAGATATATGCATGCAGATCTATTTCTCTTTCAAGAGTTTCATAGTGTTAGTGCTTATTTATGTCTGATATCTATGTGATGTCATTTTGCACATTGGTGTGAGGGGAACCAGTTAATCTTTTTGCAACCATCCACTTGGTTCTCTCCAGTTTGTTCAAGAGGTTATTTCTTCCCATTTTACTATCTGAACATTCTTGATGAAAAAAATCAACTGTTTGCAAATGCAATGTTTATTTTTTGACTTTCAGGTATATTGCATCAATTCACATTTTTCTTGGCTATTTCCACCTAGCTTTAATTACTATAGCTCTGTTGGAATTTTTTCTTTTTGTTATTTGAGAATTTTTGTGCATGTAAATAATATACTTTGACTATTTTGATCAAATTTCTTTTTAATCTTTCTCCTCCAACTCTTTTCCTATACTTGCAACATTTTCCCATTCCAATTTTTTGTGCTCTTTTATTTTAAAACCACTGAATCCACACAGTGCTGCCTGAATGTGGATAGGTATCAGAACATAGAAAGCCACAGAGAGAGAGGTTACATCCCAGAAGAAAACTGACTCTTCACTCCTAGCAGTCATAATTGCCAATATCTCTTCAGCTTTGGATGGGACTTCATGACACCCTTTCACATCCATACTGGGATTTTGTCTTGATTTATTTTGCACTTATCTTACGCACACAAGGACAGCCACTGTTATTTCAGGTGTGCAAAGATATGACCTTGTCTGGTAAACATTGTTTTGCTGAAGATGTCCTCCATAACTTGCCTCCTCTTCTGTGATGATCTCTGAGCCTCGGGGAGAACGGTGGTTATATATCTGCATACTCAACAGTCTCGTATTCTCTGCATGTTGAGCAGTTATGGGCCTCTGTATTAGTTAGCTGCTATAAAAAGAAACTTTTCTAATTAAGATTGAGAGATACACCATCATGTGAGTGTAAAGAAAGAAGTTAGGTAGCAGTTATTGCACCCGTTTGCTAGATTAATAGTACAAGATTTCTCCTAGGGCATGTGATGCATTCAGTTGTGGGTTTTGGATCCATTTATTGGTATCAGGCATGTGTTCCATCCATGTAATGGGCTTTAAATACAACCTTAAAGTTGTTGGTTACTCCAGAACATTCATGCCACTAATTGCATCAGTATGCACATCTAGCTGCTATTGTATCTCACAGGGTTCATACCTGGATAAGAATGTCATTCCATTTCTTCTCTGGAATTATGCATGGAAACTATAACATTCTGAAAGCTAGCTTGTAGTACCAAAACTTTCAGGTTTGAGTCAATTATGCGGTGTCTTCAGCAATACAGGCTTACTATCAAATTCTGAAAAGTAATCAATAACAATGACAATAGCCTGTAAGGTTTGGGGTGTTGCAAGGAAGCTGCTAGTTTGTTTTCCGGCCACTCAGACCCGAAATAATCACACAGAAACTATATTATTTAAATCACTGCTTGGCCCCTTAGCTCTAACTTCTTATTGGCTAGCTTTTACATCTTAATTTAACCCATTGCCATTAATCTGTGTATTGCTACGTGGTTGTGGCTTACCAGAAAGGTTCAGCACTGTATCTGGAAGGGCTATATGGCTACTCTTTGACTCTTCCTTCTTCCTCCCAGCATTCAGTTTAGTTACCCCCCACCCGACTACCTCTATTCCCTGCGCAAGCCCAAGACAGTTTCGTTATTAACCAATGGTATTTACAGCATACAGAGGGGAATCCTACATCATTAGGGGGCATTTTTGGGACCCTATTGGCTAATAACTCAAAAAATGGTATTAATTCTAGAAAAGTTGAAATCAGTTAATATAAAATCCATCTACTTATTAAAAATATATTGAGGCACTGCTTTGCATTCTTTATATTTTTATGCATTTAGAATCAAACTTTTTAGAGAAAAAGTTTGCCAAAATCCTAGTTGTCATTGTGTTAAATATACAAAAATTTGTAAGATTTGCCATAAAAATGGAAAAATTAACTTATAAAGTTATGTATCTCTCCTTTTCAATGTATTTTAATTTAATTCATCAGATTTTTAAATTTGTGATGCATACTTATAAAATGTATGCAAAATACCAGCTTTCCAAAAAAATGCAATCCATGCCTAGCACTGGGTGTTTTGTATGATAGCTGGTGGTATCTTGGAGAGCCATTGTTCCTACCCCATTATAGGCTAATTCCAATAAACTCATTTTATATATGATGTATATGTGTAAGATGAATATATTTTAGGAAGCTTTTTACAGTAGTAGGTCTTCATGTGACATTTTCAAAGTCTTCAGTGTTCATTATTTCTTCCCTTACTCCCTCCACTTTATCTTCTGTCTCCATTCCTTCCTAATCTATCATTCCCCATTCGCCCATTTCATCACTGGCATTCTATCCATCTTCTCTTGAAACACCACATTGGCCCCTTAGTAGTTCTTCAACTTCTACCTCCTATCCCAGTTCTTTGTCATTTCATCTTATCAATGCTTAATCATTCTGTGTTCCATCTCGTAACCTAGCTTTCTTGTAGCATGACTTCCTGGTTATTCTGGGACCACTGGAAATCCAAGATCCTCTTGCCAAGTTCTATAAACTAAGGGAGTTTATTATTGCCTAATCGGCTTGGCTTGACTGTCTGAAAATGGTTGAACAGAAGTGACAAGAATGGACACCCATGTCTTCTTTCTGGTCTTGGAAAACAAGTATGTCATCTTCCATCATTAAGTGTAATATTATCTATGTTTTCATATTTAGCTTTATTCAGGTTCATCACCTCTATTACAAATTTTATGAGTTTTTCATTTTAATATTAAAATATGTTAGATTTGTCTGATGATTTCTCTGCCTTTAGGGATAATGATACATTTTACATAAGATGAAATCTAAACAGTTTTGAATTTAGTAGTCCCTACGTAAATCAATATAATATTCAATGGGTATTTTTATGACCATATAATACACCTTTGTTTTTGACAATTTTTTTCTTAGAAAACTGAACCCAAATTCATGAATAAAATTTGCATTCCAATATACCAGTCTTTCATCTTAACATATCATTTTTATAATGTTTAAATAATTTTTTACTCATTACGTACATAGCTGTAAAGTACAATTATATAATTTCAGTGAAGACAAGTTAGCCTTTATCTTTGGGAAATAAATACATCTTCTTTTGTCTCACATATATTTCTCTTAGGAGTAATGCACATTTCCTAGTTTAATTAATAAATATTTTCACAAATGTATGAAATATATAGCACAACTGAAAATGAATTTCTCTTTTGTTATTTAAACTTTGGAAAAGTGAGCACATCTTTGTAGATAGCAAGACATTCTGATAACAACCAATATTGAGATCCAGAAAGGCTTGAACATTCATAAGAGAATTATTTAGAGTGAGATTTATGCTTTATGCAGTAATTTCAGAATTTGTTGCTAATTTCACATAAGCTTAGCAATGACTAGAAATTACTGAAGAAATGCCTTTAGATATAGTCAAGAATACATTTTTTTAAGAAAAAGAAAATAGGAATAGTTGTCAAATTTTATAGTCTTAAAATAATAAATCATTTCTTTAAAATAGCTTTGTTTATACAGAATATTAAAATGTCAGTCAGGATAAATATTCTGTATTGCAATGTACCTGAGTTGCCCTTTAAACACCTAATACCTTGATCCATATTCAATTTTTTTTCACTTTGGTCTGCCTGCTGTGATGAAAGAGTCATCTCATCTTGTACTAATTTCATTTGATATATAGAATATCATTACGTGGCAGCTGTTGGAGTAAGCTTGAATTCACAGAATTGCTAAACTTTAAAAGTCATACTTAAAACTTCTTTTGCTTCAGAGATATTTTCCCTTTCATTTAGGAGTCTACTTTTCCATTGAATTCAGATAGCAAAAATGTTAATTGCTTTATTGTAGACTCCTACTATATTAAACACTTCATTTAAAAAAATCATTTTCTTACATAAGAATCAAATAAAGCAGAATAAAATGCTGTGTGATTATATTTTTTTCACCTACATTTTGCCCTTCTTTCCTTTAGTCATTCTGCAAAGAGGCCACAAAGTGTCCCCTGTCTATAATTTAGCAGCACACATTAAGCAAATTTTGTTGCTCTTAATTTGAATGTTTGCCTGTGTGAGTGGTACTTTGGTATTTCCACTGTATGTTGCCCTCTTACAAGACTGTGTTCAGACACATTTGGAAGGGATTTTCTTTCCCTTACTTTCCTGATAAAAGTGAAATATCCAGTAGCTTGACTAAATTTGTTATAGTTATCTGCGAGTGCTCTGTCCTTGGCCACTGAAGAGGTTTATTGTTTTAAAACTGTATTTTGAGATTGGAAATTAATCTAATCCAGTACTTCTTGTCAAGTTGACCCAAGCTAGAGTTATCTTGGAAGGGGAACCTATGTTGAGGAATTGCCTCTATTGGATTGGTCTATAGTTAAGACTGTGGGACAATTTCTTGACAAATGGTTGATGGAGGAAGGCCCAGCCCACTGGGCAGGTGATCCTAGGGTCTCTAAAAAAGCAAACTGAGAAAGCAACGGAAAGCAAGCCAATAAGCAGAATTCCTCCATGGGTATTACTTAAGTGTCTGCTTGAATTTTTTTTCCAGAGTCCCCTCAATGGTGGATTTTGATAGTGATGCAAACCAAATAAATTCTTTTCTCCCCATGTTGGTTTTATCATGTTTATCACAAAAACTAAGACATGCCCCCATTATTCCACTTTTTTTCATCCACTTTTGTACTACTATCCCCATTCATTCTTCCTTCCACCCCCACCAGAAAAACATTTCAGGTTTTCTGCATTCTGTGAGTACCACAAGCTAAACACAGAAATCTAAAGATTTGATGTTACAATCCACATATGATTAAGAACCTGAAATGTTTGTCTTCATACTTCTGGATTACTTACTTAGTGTAATATTATCTATGTTATTCAATTAATTTCATTTTTCCTTATCATGGAATAAGTTTCCATTATACATTTTCTTTATGCATTCATCAGATGATGGACATCTGGGATAATTTCATGTCTTAGATACTGCAAATATAGCAGCTATCAACATAGATGACATCGTGGTCTTGTATTAGGAAATAGCCCTTTGGGACTATGCCCAAGAGTGGTATAGTTGGGTCTCATGATAGATCTATTTCTAGTTTTCTTAAGGGACTGTTACGCTGATTTTCATAATGATTATGCAGTTTGCTCTTCCATCAATATTGCTGGAGGGCCTCAATTCCTTGCATTCTCAGCAGCAATTGTTGTGCTTTGTTGTCTTAAGGTTAGTCATATTGTTTGGCGTAGGGGGAAATGTCTAAGTAGTTTTCATTTGCATGTCCCTGGAGGCTAATGATGGTGAACACTTTAAAATTTTTTTTTAGCTTTTGTGCTTTTTCTTCTGAGAATTCCTTGTATTTCAGTTCCATAACCCACTTCTTAGGTTATTATTTTTATGGTGTATTGTTTACTAAGTTCTTTGTGCATACTAGACACGACTCTGTCATGTGTATAGCTGGCGCCCTTTCCCATTCTGTAGGCTGCTTAATCAAATCATCAAGTTTCATTTGCAGTATAAATAATGATTTCATGAAGTCTCACCTGTTGGTTGTTGGTTTAGAAAGTTCTTACCTGAGCCTATATTCTCAAATGCTCTCCCCACTCCTTCTAAAAGTTTCAAGTTTTAGGTCAAAAACCAAGATATTTGATTCTCTGGGAATTGATTTATATCCAGGATGGGAAAGTTCATGTATCAAATTCCTCTCTGTGTAGATACCAGTTTTTCCAACAGCTTTGGTTAATGATGCTGTCTATTCTTTAATTTTTGGCATATGTGTCAAAATTCAGATAGCTATAGGTTTAGGTTAATTTGATCTTTTGGTTTATCTGAGTCCAAAGAAGTAATGAATGGATATATTTCAAATTTTAATACAAGAAAAGATGTTGCATTAAATAAGTTTTATTGAGAATAATATTGAATTTATTTGGACATTTTGAAATGTTTACATACTTATTTGCATATGCATATGTATTTATATGGCTCAAAATAGTATTATTTTCATGTGTTTATATATGAAATAATTGTGTACATATATTTGAGTTATTTTTACATTTTAGAAATGAGTTCATTCCATTGTATAAATCAGAAGTTCTCAACCTGTGGATTTTCACCCCCTCAGGGTTCAAACAGTCTTTTCACTGGGGTCCCCTAAGACCATTGGAAAGCACAGATATATACATTATGTTTCATAACAGTGGCAAATTACAGTTATGAGGTAGCAATGAAAATAATTTTATGGTTGGGGAATCACAACATGAAGGATGTGTTGTAAAGGGTCGCAGCATTAGGAAGGTTGAGAACCTCTGATATGAATGAATATGTTTGTGTTTAAACTTTTTAAAAAGATGTAGGTATAAAAGAATCATCATGAACTAGTAGATGCTAAACATGATAAAAAATCTTCATATATTAAAATTATGCTAGGACCAGAGGAGAACATCTGAAATGGTTTTAAAATTAATTAGCAGAGAGACGGATTAATCGTGGCTTGTAAAGAGTTTACGTAGTTTTTGTATGGCTTCGGTCAAGAACTCAGAAGTCTAACAGCTATGAAAAGGACAGTGGGGAAGGTAAAACAGATTTTTAAAGCATTGACACATTTCCAGTGTAAGATTAACCTGATGTTGAAGAGGACTAAACATGTGAAATCAACATAAACCTAAACCTGCAGTTTATGTCGCAGCAGAGGGTTCAGAAACTCCTGACTGAAAGTGTTCTGTCAAGCCAAGGTAAGCATCTGAGCGTCTCAGAAGACGGAATCTTCAATGTCTTCTCCTTTCCGTGTCTTTATCATCAGCATGAAAGAGAATGTGTATCATGTGCACTACTTTATTGGAATTCTTCCTTTATTATAATCAATTCTGAGGAGACAATTTCAGAAACTGTAAGCGCTATTTTCATAGTGTAACCGTGTGGATATTGCTGTCACTCTCTTAGGTTTTATTTATCTTCTTTATCTGTAGCTTTTCTCTTCATCATACTGCTTATTGATTTTCTGCCTTTTAATCAAATTTTCTAAAAGTTTTATCCATTTTATTGGTTCTCCTCACACAAAAGAATCAATTTGAGCATCATTGCTTTGTGTGTGTGTGTGTGTGTGTGTGTGTGTGTGTGTGTGTGCAGTGTGTTTGAAACTGGGGATTGAAAGCAGGGCTTTGTATATGCTGGGCAGCTGGGCAGTTTCTCTACTACTGAGCTACAACCTCAACTTTTTCTTCCTCTTATAGACTTTTTGTTATTGTTTCACTTCATTTGGGAGATAATGCCTGTTTGTGTGTGAGAGCTCAGGATGTTTCCTTAAAAAAAAAGAAAAAATAAAAAAATAAAAAAATTGAAGTATGAAAAATTTAAAACACAGTCAGCAAACTTGAAGAATTATATCTACCTGTTTTTACTGTTCTGAAAGTTGCAAAGTTGCATTTGTGTTTGCATTGGCTCGTTACATTCATGACTTACTTTCATTTATAGTTTTTTTTTACTGTGCTCAGATTCAATATACTTTCCCCCTGGAATATAAATATATATTAATATATATATATATATATATTATTTATTATAAACATAAATATAAATGTGTATGAAAGTGAGCATACCTTTACAATAAAGAAATGGTTCCATCAAATGAGATTGTGCATGCTTAGGATGGCATGCACGCCCACATACAAGAGTTAAATCTATCTGCTAGGTTGCCAACAGTTTCCTTCTTAGTAGTGTATTTTTTTGCTGTTTAAGACTATGAGGATAAAGCATTTGATAGTATTGTTGAAATAATCATTCAAATTTTATTTCACATATTAATTATATGTCAATGATCATTTTTTTCTCTCATACTTTAAAAAATTCCAGCTTAAACTGGGTGGTGGTGGCACATGTCTGTAATTTCAACACTCCTCAGAGGCAGGGAGGATCTCTGTGAGTTCAAGGACAGTCTGGTCTATAAAGTGAATTCCAGGACAGCCAGGGCTATCACACAGAGACACCCTGACTCAAAAGAAAAACAAAACAGAACAAAATTCCAGCTTAGCCATTAAGATAGGACTAAAATCCACTGCACACATAATTTAGAGTATTTGAACATAACTTGACTTTCAGACAAACCTGCACACATAACAGTTCAAAGTTTTACCTTCTCATTGACTTGCATACCCACACCACATGCATGCAATTTGCTTTTCCATCATTGCAGGCCTTTAAAGCCAGGTTCTCTGAATACTTATTTTATGTTGCACTTAATGTGTAAATTTATCAGACTATATTAACAGAATTAGATATCATTTGTCTAGCTCTGGTGAGATTGGACCTAGACTTACAGCAAAAGGAACAATCTTCCGTTCATTCAATTTAAGGGAAGCAACTTGTTGCCACTCCCCACTTCTGTCTTCAAAGCACAGACGGGAAATTGCTTCGGTCTTGGCTGAAACCCTCATTGCATTTTGTGACAATTCACAAAATTAGGCATTGATTTGAGATACAGATACTAACCTCCTTCAAAGCAACAAGAAAAAAGACCCCATGGTGCACATCTGAATTGATATATTCTTTTTTAAGTCTCTTTGGTTCTTTGCACAGGTAGAAGAGGACTTTTGAAGGAGAAAACGGTGAGAAAATTTAGGGTCAAGATTATGAATGAAAGATCGGCACAGATGACATGGAACCTTAAGTTAGAACTGAGATTGCCGTGTTCCCCTTTCCTTGCTTCACGAGGGCACTGCATATATCACTGAGCAAACTGCAAGTTGAATGCTGTATCCTAAGGGGCAAATTACATTATTAGTCATGAACAGTAAAGGAAGACTTAATCAAGGAAAAGGTTCACTTTGACTAAAGTAGGGAAAAGTGAGTTTGGCAATAATTGCAATTATTACATAGTATATTTCAAATCAGTTGAGAAGGTGACCAATGGATGCATGCTGAAGGAAGACTAGAAGCAGTTTCCAATATCCACAGAAATTTTGACAGGATAATGCACAACAGGTCAATCTATATGATGGAAAATTACCCCGTGTACCTGGTCTGAGAAACACAAAGTAAAATCCATTGAGTGAAAATGCTTGTAGGCATGGATATCCAGAAATCTTGGCTGAGTACCTGTTGCTTGCTTTATATCTATCTTCCTGTATTCATTTCTGGTGTACACTTTGTTCTAGAAAGCATAGTTAAGAATGGTTGATGGTTCACTGAGGTGGGCACCATCATGCTGTGCTGAAATAAGGATTCAGGCTTTTCAGATCTCAGACCATCACTTGATACCCCCGAGTCCTTGCTTCAGACACAGAAACATCCAGGGAGGTTAGGGCACATCTAGCCATCTGAAACGAGTAAGAAAATTGGTGGGAAATGAGAGACTTCTGAGCAACTTAAACTGTTAAAAGACAAGTTCCTCTACCCATGCCCCAACTCTGATGGTCCCTTGCTTCTGGCCTGAGCGATTGTCCCTGGGATTTTCCTTATTGTCCTTTGTACGATTATTCTACATGCAGAAACTAAAATCTAAGACATGTTAGTAAATAAACTAGAGTTTAAGTGTCCTTAACATTTTTTCCTATAATTATTATGTGTGTATATATAATGTAAGTGTGGAGTCGCATGTTTCTCAGCATGCATGTGGACTCAGAGGACATCTTTTGAGAGTTAGTTCTCTACTGCCACCCTGGGCTCCAGACATCAAACTCTTGTCTTCAGGCCTATGTGGCAAGTGCTTTAAACTGCTCAACTACTTTTCTGGTCGCATTTTTTTTTCACTCAACATTTAATATGAGAACATATTCGAGTTTCCTACTTAAATACAAATATTTTTTTGGATGAGAGACTAAGTGGACTTTAAATATTTCACTAAAATTAATACTTGGCCAAGATATGGTGTGATTGTTGTATAACTGCACCTTTATTTATTGAATTATATATTGTCAGTGTATAAACTGTCCCTAGAGAATAACCTAAGCCTATGGCAATTGCCCTTTGAAAACCACCAGGGCACCCTTCTCATCGTGGATGTGGCTATGTTCACATAGATGTAATCCATGTTCTACATTGAAATCTAGGGTTAAAAAGATTTAAAGCTGTAAATGTATCAAAAAATTGCACAAAACAGTTACAATTTGTTTAAATTGCTTCACCTGAACTAGTTTAAACTTCCCAAGTGAAGTTCAAAGCTCTAAAGCATTTTACACTTCTCCCCAGGCTTATTACAATTCAGAGAAAGAAAATTTTTATTTCCAGATGCACTTTGACATTTAAAAATTAGAAGAAATATTGCTCTCTAGATTTATCTCCTGTGTGTGTGTATTCCCTGGCAGTTTTGAAAACACAATACACTCTGTTTCATCTTCACTAAGTCATAATTGCAAACTAAAAAAAACCCCTTATTTTCTAATATATTAAATGTTGATTAATCTCTCAGAGATAGGCTTACATTAACCTAGATCAAAAGAAACATGTAAATTATATTAATTTCCAATGAGAACTTTAACAATCTTGGGTAATATCCAAGGAACACATTTGATCTTTGTAGACCAGCTTTGTGATGGACCTAGGATTAGTGAAGGGGTGCTGGCTAAAGTGCTTCTAAAGGTCACTACACTTGGGTGAATCCAGCCTTCATGGAGCGTAGACTGCCCCAGGATCATGAGCGATATGCACAGGAGGTTTTTCCTTCACCAGTTTTAGAGCAGACATTAACAATACAATTCATACTTTACTTTTTTCTGCTCATGTAATCTCCTTCTTTTTGATTTATTTTCTATTGGGTAAGTTATTAGTCTCATTAAGGTTGCCTTTCCTTTCTTATTTTTATGTGAAGCTACCTTAATTATTTTAATTGAAATAGAATTATGTCACCTCCCTTTTTTCCACTTCTCCTTCCAGCCCATCTGATGTACCTTCCTTCTATCCCTCCAATGACCCCCTCCACTCCAAGGTTGATAGCCTGTTTCTCTTTATTATTGTTATGTATATATGCATGTGTATGTCCATACATATATTTGTTGAGTATGTATATTCAGCAGTTGAATTTGTTTCTGTTTTGTGACAAGTGGTTTTTCTCTTTTTTAAAGGATGCTAATGCTAGTGGTGATGGTTGTGTTTTCATTCTATTGCAGAGGGCAATATGATTGTCCTTAGGGCTACCAGGAGACCATTGTTCTTATTCACTCTCCACAGCAAATCCATACACAACTATGCACATACTCACAGACACCTTGCATTACCTATTCATACACAATAGATGATGAAGGCCAGGGCATTGTCATATAGTGGTGTATTATTTGCAAGTTAAGAATCCATGCCTTTCTGTGTGAGTATGCTCTATTTAAATATTGGTAATAAAAAGCAATCTTTTTGCTGGTTGCCACATTCAGAGAGTCCGGATTGATCACATGCTCCGTCAGTCCTAGTCCAGCTGGCCTTGGTGAGCTCCCATTAGATCAGCTCCATCGTCTCAGTGGGTGGGCACACCCCTCGCAGTCCTGATTTCCTTGCTCATGATCTCCCTCCTTCTGAACACGTAGTTATCCTCCTGGATATCAGAAGTAGACAAGATTGCCAGGCAAAANAGAGGGGATCCCAGGTGTCCAAGGAGATGACTCCAGCTTGCTCCTTGAGCAGCTGAGGAGAGGGCACATTAACTGGCCCCATCCTATAGCCACACTGATGAATATCTTTCTTATAACCATAGAACCTTCATCTGGCAATGGATGGTGATAGAGACAGAGACTCACATTGGAGCACTGGATTGATCTCCCAAGATCCAAATTGTATATATTTATTAAGTATAATATATTTTAAAAAATAATGGAATGACTCAAACTAATTATGAAAGTATTACTTAGGATATTTTTTGATAAGAACCCAAAATCTACTTTACTGGCAGTTTTCAAGAATATAGTTGTCAAGATGTACATGTCTGTTGGATTCAATCCTTCTAACTGAACTTCTGTGCCCTTTCATCACCATCTGTCTGTATCCTCACCCATGCTCCATAATCTTCATTCTATTCTTTTGTTTTATGATTCCATTTTTGGATTGCATATGTAAGTGAGGTCATTCAGTGTTTATCTTTCTGGGCCTCTTTTATTTCACCTGGGAACATACCAAAAGAAAATTAAAGTTATGTCAAAGAGATAACTCTTATTCATTTTAGAATTATTCTAAATAATCAGTGACATGGAATAGTTTCAATATCCATGAATAAAATAAAGAAAATATAATGTATATAACCAAGAGAGTATTATTCAGTCTTTACAAACAAGAAGATGATACCATCAGCAGCAACCTGGGTAAAACTGTGAAACTGGCTGTATTATGTGAAGAATATATTTTAAAATTTTATGTATGTAGATACATGGAAAAACATCACTACAGTCATTATAATGAATATGCTCTTCTTTTATAAAGGTTTTATTTTGACCTTATTGTTGACCTGTCAGCCAACATTTGATCTGCTTTCTGTTGCTATATATTATTTTATATTTTCTCAAAGTTCATATGAATGGGATTATACAATATGTGTTTTTTCTTGTCTGGCTTCTTCAACTATGCATAATTATGTCAATATTCATAAATTGTCTACCATATACCAATAGTACATTCTTGGTTCACTGTGGGTGATATTCCCTCAGGAATATGAATATGTTAGTGGATATTTGTTTTGTTTCCAACTTTAGGTGATTATCAGGAAAAATTATTTTCTTAGAGACTTTGGAGACAG
Source organism: Bramus lutescens (assembly GCA_001685075.1). NCBI lineage: Eukaryota > Metazoa > Chordata > Mammalia > Rodentia > Cricetidae > Bramus > Bramus lutescens. Next base: position 102,067 of record LOEQ01007070.1, on the reverse strand, counting down.
TTTAGTGGATATGAATGTTTGCTGTGTAAGCATGAGGACTGAGTTTGGATCTCCAGCGTCCATGTAAGGATCTCTGCATGGCCGTGCACACCTGTAACAGTGCTGATGGGATCAGACAACAAACAAGGGCCACCAGTTTAGCTGAAAACAGAGAGCTCCAGGTTCAGTGAGAGACCTCCTCTTAAGAGAATAAGTCAGGAAGTCCTAAAGGAAGCCATGTGACATTGTCCTCTGGTCACTACATAGGTGTTTGAATGACATACATCATGTGTACATGCATATAACAGACACACAGTTTTCATGGCCATGTGTTTTTATTTCTCTTTAATAAATACATAAAAGTGGGTGACACAGTGGATGAAGATTTTACATTTTATGCATCAGCTGAGATTATTTATAGTGGTTCTACCATTATATGTTCCCACCAGAAGAATGAGAAGTAAAAGTTGCAAAGTAAAGTAAAGTAAAGTAAAGTAAAGTAAAGTAAAGTAAAGTAAAGTAAAGGTTGTTTTACAAACTTTCTGGCATTCAATATGATCTTGTTTTTTTCCCTTTGCATTTTGCTGTTTTTTTCTACAATGTAATGGAATCAATGTAATTTTGAAATGCGTTTGCCTCATTACTGTTGCTGTGGAGCACATTTTTATTTGCTTGTTCAGTGTCCTTATCCTTTCTATGGTGAAGCATTTGTTCAAGCAGTTTACCACATGTCTTATTGCATTGCTAGTGTTAATTTTGAAGATCTTTCACATATTATGCATACAGGCCTTTATCAGACATGTAATTTGAGCACATTTTGGTGTTTGGTCACCAACCCTCTCTTTTTACTTCCAAAATGATGCCTTTGGAAGAGTAAACGCTTTACATTTTGTTGAAATCAGGTTATCAGTTTTTACAGTTTGGGATTGTGTTCTTTATGTGATACCTAATGAAAAAATGACTCACCTACAGTTACAGTTTGATTATTCAGCAAATGAGAATTTAATTTTTTTTAAAAAATGACATTTACTTTTAGCTAATTCATGTAGAAAATAGATATTAGAGCCAAAATTCCATTTTTCTGCAGATCGAGTTTTTCAAGAGAATTTGTAGGAAAGAGCATCCTTTGTACATGTGGGTCAGTTCAGTTCCCAAAAGACACAGAACTGCATTTTGAGAATCTCCCTTCTCATTGGGTAAGGCATTCACTTTTATAGTAAATCCACACCACTATGATTATTTTAACTTTCTAAGTTTTGAAAACAGATCATATTAGTCTTTCAAATTTTCTGGAGAAATTGATATTGAAGGGTTGTAGAATTTTCCAGAGGTTATCTGAGCTTGTAGTTTGTTTTGGTAAGGAATTTAAACTTTCTTAATATTTTATTTCATTAATTTTCTTTTCCTTTTACTACATCTGCATTGTTTATAACATGTCTTATTCTTCCATTTTCTTAAGCTGGGAATTGGAATATGATATGGATGAGTTTTTTTTGTAAAAAAACAGAAGCATTTAGTATAAAGCATCCCTCCCAGAGTTTTGTTTTGCAGCCTCACACACAAGTACGTTTAGTTCATGAACTTTTCGTTCTTCATCTAGGCAATAGAAGCCCCATCTTGTAGGACCACAGCTAACTGATAGTCCACTCAATGCTATTGTTGTCATTCTCTTCTTGCTCTGTATTTTTTCGCCTCTTTATTTTAGTTATTGTAGTTTCTCCCATTAAGCAAAGTACCTAATCACTGTTACTCTCACTCACAATATTTTGAATTATTTTTACAAAGGAAACTCAACCAGTCTTGTTTTTATTTTATATGTCACATATACACCAACATAGTTTTTTTTAATTGTTCTGTAGTATTGTCATCTAGATATAAAAGCTGTTATAACATCTATGCTAATTTGATTGGTATTTTTTTCTTTTGGTTTTTCAAGACAGGGTTTCTCTGTAGCTTTGGAGCCTGTCCTGGAACTAGCTCTTACAGACCAGGCTGGCTTCAAACTCACAAAGATCTGCCTACCTCTGCCTCCCGAGTGCAGGGATTAAAGGCGTGTGCCACCACCGCCAGGCTTGATTGGTATTTTTGCTCATAATAATTATACTTTTCTATTTCTTTCAGGAAAGTCAGACTGTAAATTTACTTATTGGGTGATAAACAATTTTTGGACTAATCAGCATTTTTGATTAAGGAATAAAATTTAATTCCTTGGAAATATTTGGATATCTTAAGCTGTATATTAAAGGTTTCTTTTAAGTAAGACCTAAATAGCTTTAAAAACTGGTATTATTCTCCTACTAGAGGAAAAATCGTTCTTGCCCCAGAGCCAAGAATGCTAAGATTTTCAGAAAGGATTGTGGGAACTGACAATATTTTTGGTTCATTGTGAGAACTGGACACTTAGCTCTACCAAGCAGCTGACTCCTTTTCTAGTCTTTTCCTTGCATTGTTGTTTTCATCAGAATCTTCCTAACTACTTTGAGAGGGATAGCTTCATCTCATCTCTCTAGGGCATATTGCCATTGATAGTCTGGCCAGATTGACCTTCGCAGTCAGCCTTTCTTCCTCATCAGCCACTGGGTTCACTTTTCTTCCATTTGGTTTTCTATCTCTTAGGAATCACTCCCTTTGCTTTTCAGTGTCCATTCTGTTGAAAGCTTATGTTTAGCGTATTTTGTCTATGTTTTATTTGCTTCCATTTAGAAGGATATTACTGATTCCTACTAGTTTTCTTAGTAGTATAGGAATCAAATAGTACTCTCTTAAAGATTATTTATTACTTTCATGAGATTTCAGCAATGTGTTAACAATCTTTTGTGTTCATGGGAGCCAGAGGTTGATAGTAGCCATCTTTCTCAATCATTTTCCTCTTTACTTTTTGAGACAGGGTCTCTCACCGAGCTTAAAGATCTTTGCATTTTCTGGGCTGGCTGGTCTATGAGCTTCAGGTATCTGCCTGTTGCTGACTTCTGACTCCCAAGTTGTACTGATAAGGGTGTTTCCCATGGAACCCCACCTTTGATGTGAGTATTGGGTTTTGAATTCAGATATTTCTGCTTGTGTGGCAGGTTCTTCACTTATTATTTACTATATACCCAGGCCTCCATAAAAGTGTTTTAAAAATTTCATTCTTCAAGAATTCATGCACATTTGAAATATAATTAGATTATAACATCCCTCCTCTTCTTCCAACTCTTCTCAGAATCCACCCACCACATCCTTCTCTCAACTCATGCCCTCTTTTCAGAGCTCATTGAGAGCAGTCAGTGCTGTCTAGATAGGCGTGGGTGTAGGACTATCAGCCGGAGTGTGGGAAAGCTAGTAAGCCCTACTTTTCTGACGAAAATAAACTCTTCTAGAGTAGCAGCAGCCAGCAGCTGCCAATGCTGCTCAGCTAGAATTGCAGCTGTCTGAGTTCCTTCTCGTCTGCAAGGAAGTCTCTAGTGGCTTCCGTAGGTCAAGCAGAGTGACCGAGTTCACGAGTGCCACAGTACTGTCGCGTCTAGAAGACGTTGTTACACAGCCGTCCCCCCAACCTGTGGTGCGCACAGTCTTCCCTCATCATCTTCTTAGGTGTTTCCTGAGCCATGTGAGGAGAGTGTGCTCTTGGTGTTCCGTTTAGTGCCAAGCACTTCGCAGTTGCTCATCTTCCTATGGCTCTGAGTCTTTCGATTTTTCATCACACACTGCAAAACAGAAACTTCCGTGTTGAAGGAAGAAAAATGTCTATTTGTATTGTAAGAATACCATTGAGTGTTTGTTTTTACAGCTGTTATTCATAATTTCAACAAAGACAAAAGGTATTAGGAAATAGCATGTATGGGACAGAATTATCTGAGCACGTAGATCATTGAACTAGAAAGGGAGATGCAATAACAAGGATATCTTGCTCTTAAATCTCCCATATATTAGCAGGAGACTTTTGAAGCTTTCTGTTCATACTTAATTTTCTTATTTGCCACATAAAGATAATAATATATTCATATAGTAGTGACAGACACTTGATCCAATAATTTCAATCCACTTTGAAAAAAATCAGTATTACATGCAATTATACAATTTCTTTTAAAATTTTATGGTTAAACTTCATAAAATGTTTAGTATTTTTACATTACTTAATTCGTGGATATATTACTTATTTCTATACTTATACTACATTACTTCTATACTATATTACTTATTTCATTAATAGAAAATACTCAAACTGTGAAAATGCTCTAAAAGTTCCAGCAGATTATAAGCTACTATATAACTAATTTTATATAATATTTGTTTGTTTAATTTATCTGGAATCACATAGCTTTCCATTTATGAACACATTTTCCTATCTTTCATGGCTTTTCTACATAATTCAATAAGGTTTAAATTAATTATGAAATACCATGAAACAGCATTAGAAAAAGCAAAAGAACCACGTTTTAATGACCGACATTTACAGTATTAATCCCAAATTGTGCGGTCCATTACTTTTAAAAGCATAACTTCAAACACAATACTAGATTTGTTTTAAATGTAACTATGGAGTTGCCAAGAAGAATCTTTTCCCATTTGCATCTAAGATGAAAGCTGATTTGTGATAATGCCCAGGCTATTTCCCTGTCATCATAATTGGACTGTTCAGCACTCTGAACGACAGAGGGATGAGTAGGGAGCCTGCCCATTACTACCTCCCTACATACCTAACTGGTAATAGAAGTGTTAGATTGCAAATTGATGCCATCAAAATACTTTTGCTTTCATAAAATTCCATATGCATTTATATTTTCATGAGAATATATTATTGTAAGATTATGGAATACATTTACTCTAATTTAGCAAATAGGAGCAGAATTTTGACTTGGTAAGATTTTGTTCACCATTTTATTTGTTTAAATCCATGCTAGTGGTGAAAATCTGTTACATCCAGTTTTGGAATTTGGCTTGAGTGAGATGAATGTGATCTGCTGTGCGGGTACCATTAGGAGGGTTTCCAGATAAAATACAAGATGCTTAGCTACATTTAAAATTCAGATGAACAATAAATAATTTTTGGCATATGTATGTTCCAAGCAACATTTGAAAGATACTTACACTAAAATATTCATTTTCAAAAATCTGAAATTCAAATGTATTTCTGTTCGTTAGTTCTGGTAAGACTGTTACTCACCAGTCAACAGGGGAGTGTCAATTACCTATTCAATAGCCTTATAGACCCGGATTTAACTATTCTCCCCAAACTAAATCTATCTTTGCAATATCAACACATCTTCAGATAACTGTTCCTAAGTTTTTCTGTCTCTCCCTTGCTGTTTTTATCTTTTTATTTTTAAAGATTTATTGTTATTTGAGTCTGTGTTTTCCTGTTTTCACATGTGTGCAGGAACATCCAGTCCCTGGATACGGAGTACCTGGCAGTTGTGAGCCACGTAACATGGTGCTGGCCACCAAACCCATGGTCTCTGAAAGAACAGCACACTCCTAACTATTGAGCCATTACCATAACTCATGATATATTTGCTTAATGATCTTCTGTTCTTGTTACACTAGTTACAGTTTTGTGTATCAGCTAGACCCTAACATTCTAACTAAATGACTTCTCTGTAGTATATAATCCTTAATTCTAAGTATCCCCTTCTCTAACCAACCATTCCTACTTTTCTAATTTGTCTCTTAGAATATCCCAAGTCTAACATTTATTTTTCCTTTTAAAATAAATTGCCTCACCATTTTTTTGTTTTATTTGCCATTTTGTTATCTCCATTTTAAGATTACTAGTTCTTTTTTCAGTCAGTGTACATCACGGTCCTTTATGGTAGTATAGAATTACTGTGACATGGAGCAGACGACCTGGGTTTCCAGAGCATTCCTGCTTTCACAATTTACTGGTTCTAATCTTCATCAAGTTGCCGTATATTTTAGTTGCAGATCTTTGTCAAATAAATAATGGCAATGAGACGGACACATCAAGTAATGAAATATTGTATGTAAAGAACACAGACAGTTTCTTGTCTGGTCTGTGATAATCATTATAGCAGCTTTTGTTATCATCATCATCATTTCCATCATCACCATTATAGCCATCAACAGGACTTACAACTCCTCATACTTTCAACCATCTTCCAATCAAACCTATCTGTAGACTACTTTGCTCCATACATACACATTTAGAAAGAGAGGTTTTGCTTTTGTTTAATCAACTTGAACCTCAACTTAGCCCTCTACACTGCCCGACACTGAATTTGTATACCAGAGACTCTTTTCCTCCACAGCTTCATGTTTTGTCTTTTCTCACCAGCTTCAGTCATCTCTACTTGATAGCTGGATCTGCTTTGTCGTTGATCAGACACAGAAAGCAAGGTATGATAGGAAGTAAATTAGGTACAAGAATTTCGACTCACTAAGATAGGATAGATATGGAGTATTTTCTCTGAATTTGTCAAGTGCAAATGGACTAGACATTGTTGATGTACTTATTGCCTGTATATATTATATGTAGTTATTGGACTTTTGTATATAGTTTGCTTATATTAGGTATAGCCTTTTTATTTTAGACAAAAAAGGGAAATGTAGTGGCATTTCAGTTGTATGTTAATTAAGACTACCTGAAGATCTGAGAGTAAAACGGTCGATCTTACAGAGCAGGTTATGGTAACACACCTTTATTCCCAGTGGCCACACTAGTTGCCATCGAAACTGGCAGATGCATGCTTTTAATCATGGTGGTGCACGCCTTTAATCCCAGCCCTAGAGAGGAATATAAAACGGGAGGAAACAGCTCTCAACACACAGTCTCCTTCTGAGATTCCTGGAGGCAGGATCGCCATTTCGGACTGAGGTCGAGGTAAGAGCCAGCGGCTGGCTGTTTTGCTTTTCGGATCTTCAAATTGAACCCCCAATTTCTGACCCTGAGCTTTTACTGATCATGCTTCAGAGATGTAGGTAGACAGCAGTCAACTTCCACAGAGTCATTACCTCATTGTCCTGCTCAGTCAGTCTGCAGCTACTGGCTTCCTGCTTTTGGCTTCAAATCTACTCTCATTTGCCGTTAACTTTGCTTATTTTTCCGTGTGCATTATCCCTCCCTTTCTTATATGTTGAACACCTAAGAGCATGACAAACTACCATATACAAATGCCGCATCTCTGATTTCTTCAGAAGATCACCCTCATCCCAAGTCCCACCTTGCAAAAGCACAAACCGTTTGGTCCCTTTTTGTTCTCATAGTGTACATCTTCTGCACAAGGCCAGGCCTTGCCCTCGTACATAAAAAAGTTAATTTACCTGATCTCTTTGTCTTCTAATGTGGAAAGTTAAATTATAGGAAATAACTAATACATATGAAAATTCAGGAGAGAACTCAATCGATAATCCATGAAAAGCACTGAAAATCCAGTTTCATGCTAACACTAACAAATAATTATAGCTATTTTAAGTCTATCAGTCCATATCTATGCTCCGCAAAACTGACTCAGAATATGCTAATATAGACAAACACACATGAACATAAAATATAGCAGGCTTAAATGTAATTAGATGTATATCAACAAACAAAGTATACTATTTGTCCTAGATTCGTTTTAAAAAGCTGCTCTGTTTTTAACTGCTCATGTGGCACCCCCTTTGAAAAGTACCTAGAATAAAGAAAGATGATATTTAGCTGTACTGACAGTGCAAGGAATATATTAAATGCCTTCTATATCATTCATTCATTTAACAAGTAGTTATTAAACTCTAAACACTGTGTGATATAATAAGATTTTTGTGGGTCATAGTTATGAGTCGCTACAGTGCTTTTCTGTGAAATGAATATGAAAAACATTGCACATAAATGGCTGGAAGTTCAACAATGTCCTTTCTTTCTATAATCCCTTTTGAATTAAGTTATAACAATGGCTACTTTTCCTTTTTAGCACTCTATGATGTCTTCATTTAGGAGCTGCCAAAAAAGAAACAGTGGAATTCATTAGATAAAATTAGTCTTTGCTCACCTTCCTCCACACGATTTATCACCTAACTGATCAAATCTATTTGGTCTCATTTCCATGCAAATAGACAGTATTTCTTAGTGCAAGTAAATGTGAAAAAAAACTATCCCCTATTTATCTTGGTTGAATATTTTGCCTCTGGTATAGGGAACTCACAGCTGGGACTGCAGACCGTGCCTCTGCACCCGAGCACAGGTAGCTGGCATCAGCAAGTGTATTCATTCAGATTGCTAGAAAATCATGCTCACAAGATGGCCTTGTACCACACATGGGTAATTTACTTCATTCCTTAGCTTTAAGCACGCTTCCCAAATAAGAGTGAGGAAAGGAAGAAATAAGGAAATGGAAGAGGGTTTTGTTGATAGAGTAGCCTGAAAAATAAACTCCTGATAAATGTTTTATAGCAAATAAATTGTAAGGTGGTTAATTCTATCCCTGTGCCTATAACTGTTATGGAAAAATACTTCAAATTATTGAAAGTTCATGTTCAAGTCATGTAATAAATATTTTATTATATTGCTGCAGTAAACATAAATTTATTTTGACTTCAATTTAGCATATTGCCATTATTATTATTTAGAATAAGTATCTCAAGTATGCCTTATACAAATTCCTTGTATTATTAGAAACAGATAATCATTATTTGTCTGAGTGGTAGCCTATATCATTAACTCTGGCCACAGTGAAAAAAATTATAAGAGAACTTTGGAATATTTAATGAATTCACCTTTTGACTTCTTTGGGGGAAATCACTTTAACGTTTACCAGTTAGAGGTCAACATCTTTAACTGCACACTGAAACTTTACAGCTTTCAGGTTGGAAGCTTCTAACTCACCCTGAGATTAGAAAATATCTCTTTGATTTGAAGGAAATAACTACATTCAGGGCATCTTGAGGATTGTAGCAATGACTTCCTATTGTCTTTGAGGCTCCCACTCATACCAAGACCTAAACAGCAGCTAGAAGGGTCTCACTCACTCCATACAGTCCCTGCCCATGTACTTGTATCCTGCTTCCTTAATCCTACAGCTTAATAGTACTTGCCTAATTTGATTTCTTTGAGTACAGCAGCTATGTATCCATGTTTTCTTTGAGAATAAGAAATGGTTTCTATTTGGACCATTTTGATAAGTGAAAGTAGATAACTCAAATCAATCATAGCTTGCTTAGTGAGATTCGTAAGAAAAAAACCTGAACTTTCATTTAAATCCTTGTGCATTATTGCCATATTTAACAATTTTATGTTTTAACACACCATTTTCTTATTTATAAACTTATTGTCGTTCATAATAAGCTTCAGTTACAGTGGCTATTTTTTTAAAAAAACTTTAGCTTTTCATTTGTAGTGTGAGGTCTCTATTATTAATGAAATATTGGTGTTTTCCCTCTTGAATTGTCTTGAAAGAACAGTTTTCTCTTATTTGGAAAGAAATGTCCTTTGGACAGGAGCATTCTTGCAGAAAATCATTATATCCACATATGTTCATAAGATTCACTATTAAACTTAGTAGTCCCATCACACGTGAGCTCCAGATATTGTTGCTTTAATGCATTCCCTCACTACTTTGATAAAAGCCTTAAGATGTTACCACTAGTTCTTTGATGATATCCTCTGATGTTACAGTACCTTTCTTTTTTTTTCTCAAAAAATCTGTTTTGCATAAACATGAGGAGTCAAGGCAGTTTGAATTAATGAGTAAAGAAATTCAAGTTTTAGCAACAAGAATACATCTATTTATAACCAATTCTATCCCACATTTGTAGCCATTTCTTTCTCACTGTAAGGAAATATTTTAGATTTCTAGAAAATATGAACAATTAGCTTTAAAAGAAGTCCAAATATGTCATTCAAGATTATAATTTCAAGGTTTGTTCAGCGGTGTACCTACTGATTTAATGAGCTTTTTAATGGAATTTAGGAGGAGGGGAGTCATATTGATCTAGATATTGACTTATTCTGATTTCTTTCTGTCACCCTATCTCCTGAATGAGTCCCCCATTCTGCCTGATGGCTGTGACTGCTTTAAAAAAATGTTTGATTTTAGCCTCCATGTACTCCTTAGGGATTATTAGTAATAACAAGCCATTCTATATTATTATATCCAAAGCTAAGTTTAACATTTCTATTGGCATAAACTGTTAGCAAATCCCCTACAAACTCAAATTTGTCGAGTTTAATCCTGAAGTTGGCCTTCTGTTAAACATGGTCTGTTCAGAATTGAATGCTAGTAGCCAAGGACCCCTAACGCATTGCGGCTGTTGAAGGCTGCCCACACCACATTGCTTCTCATAGACAGGTATGCTGTGCTTCCCTGAGCTAACATAACCTATTTAGTTGCTTTCTCATCATGTATAGTGCAGCCCCTCCAATGCTTACGCTGTATTATATGTATTTTAGAGCTAAGAAGATCTTTCACAGCTCTATTCTAGGAAAGAATGCCATTCTGCCAACCCTTGTGGTGCCTGTGGAATTACACTTTTCCCATTGTGATAAAATGTCATTTTCATGTTTCTCCCTGTACTATGTGAATTGACATCTAAAATCTGTGTCTGATATTTTCCCCCTGCTTTTTCCCCTGAAAATGAAGGTTACTAGGTTTCACGTCTAGCTTTGTCCTCACTCTGGCACACCTGTTGGCTTTCTGCCTACCAGACTGGTAGCTTTGTGTCTGCCGCCAGAAGGGAACATTTGTAGGTCAGCACAGTGGGAACAAGAGGGGTGTCTCTTCTCCTTTGTTTTGGGAATGGCCTCTCCTTGCACTGTCCTGGAGAGGTTAGAGTCAACCACAGCCAAACTGTTTACAAGTGTGCAAGTGTGCACAGGTGCATGTGTCTTTGTTTCAGAGATGGCAAGAATAGAAAACCATGCCATTTGTACTTTTTAAAGTGCCGTCTGCTTTGTGTTGAAACCGGACAATGAAGTACAGTTTTTTTACATGTTTAACAAGGTCTAGACACAGAAGCATTAAATAAAAATAAAAAAATAAAAATGTTTCTTCTGAGCACAGCAGTTTGTTCAAACTTTTCAGATTCTATACCAAAGTTACCATGAATAGTTAGTTTGTTCTTGTCTAAAATGGAAGTCTTCCAGAGGTCTAATTTTCCAGTGTTCTAATTCTAGAACTTCTAAGGTTTGTTGTCTGATTCTAGTTTGCTTTGTTTCTTAAACCACTGACTTTTATAGCACACGAAAGGGAAAACTCCTGGCATTCAATACGTGGGTTCTACTTGCTTGAAACTGAAACCAATTTTTTAAAATAATCATACTTATATTCTAAAACACTTGAAATTATTTTGTCACCTTTTAAAATATGCTTCTTTTTCTCTTTTTTGTGCCGTCTTTGCTCTGGTTGTGCCTCACTTCCTCATTAATTGTCAATAGCAAATGAAAGGATAAATCCCAGGTTGTAGCACATGCGTTATACTAAAAGATAAGGTCACTTATGTACTAACTGATGCAAATAGTATATTTAATAATACTACTATAGTTATACTCATTTACTTTCAGCTTGAGAAAATACTTTGTTTTGCAGATTTAATGGGTCCTTTGGTCTTTGTGTGAGGACAGGAGACAACTGAGGATTGACTAACTTCTACCACATAAAAATGGAATCCACATAAAATTTTTCTCAGCTGTAGAAATGTGTATCTTTTTATTTTACTTTGTTCAAATACAAGGAAATACAGTATTTATTCTTTACCACACAGTGTAAGATTTTCAACAGTCAAAAAGTTCAATGACATGTAGAGAGTATAGGGTTAAATCTGGGGTTAAACCATATGTTGCACAAATAATAACAATAACAGCCTCCAAACAGATATCGGGGTTAAAGTTGAAGATAAGAGAAGCAGAGCAGTAAGCCACTAGAGAGACCTTTTACCCCTACCAATGCTCAGACCAAAGGGTGATCCTCAGACTGCCTAGACTGCACTGTGTCTCCGCCAAACCTCAGACTCCACACTCCAGTGAGTTCCTGTCTCTTCTCCTTTATATTCCTCTCTCTGCTCAGCCATATTGTTCCTATCCCCAACTCCCTAGTGCTGGGATTAAAGGTATGAGCCACCAGCACCTGGATTTTTTTCTGGATCAATTTTATGTAGCCCAGGGTAGCCTTGAACTCACAGAGATCCATCTGCCTTTGTCTTGGGATTAAAGGTGTGTGCCATCACTACTGACCTCTAGTGACTAGCTCTGCACTCTTATCTTCAGGAAAATTTTATTTATTAAAGTACAAATGAAATATCGCTACAACCATAGAATCCAATCCTCAGTGGTGATGAGAGAGATGGGGAAGTGATATGGAAAGAGAAGACAGTAGTCAGGATAGTCTGGGCATTGTGGGTTGTGACTACATTTTTTACATTTTCTAGGTTCTATGTTTTTGATTCAGAAACCTAAAGAACATCACAGCCTATGCAATATTATCTATAATAGTCATTAAAATTGTTTTAATTTTGACAATGTTATACATTTCTGATTATTTTGTAATCCTTTCCATACCCCCATTTATTTTCTTATCCCATAATCACTGATAACACTCTTATTCTTCACAATTAGTGCCCTTCCTACTTTCATGTTTCTTTTTGGCACAGATTTTGTGCAGTGATCGTAGACAACTTTTATTCTGAGAAGGGAATAATATATTAAAATTCAGCCAGCACTCTTAACCACTGAGCCATCTCTTCAGCTCCAATCAGAAGAATTTCTATAGACCTCTGAAATATACACATGTATAGAGTTCTTAATTGATTTTGATCTCTAGGGGATGCTACTATCACTTCCAAGTATTTTTCTTCATGCTTCCTCCCTTCTTTCTATAACTCTTCTCTGATATCTTCCTCTTATCTTTTATTTTTAGCTACTGTAAAGCTTATAGTTTATTTGATTGACCAAGTTTGTTCGTTATACGACATTACAGGAGACCCATGCTTTGCTAAAATTGTAATCCTTGACAAGAAGTCAGATTGTCATTGCCGCTGTTCCAATTCAGTAAATCAAGTTCTCTCTTCTTAGCTTGTGTTAGGGATGCATGTTCATTGTTTTTAGAAGCAGATAGAGCTGCTGATGATTTTGAACAATAAATGATGGACATAAATGATGACTATAACTTCCTACAGAATCTTCGAGAGCTGTTTATTATTCTTCATACTCTGTGTTCTACCCCATCATGCTAAAATCATATTTGGAGATGAGTGTCTTTCATCCTGGGTCTTTAAATGACCAAGTGGAACAAAGTTTCCTCAGCATTAAAAACAACACCACACACACACACACACACACACAGATACACACACACACACACACTTAAAGTATTTTTTGGAGTTGTTGTTATGACAGCATATTCCATCCTATCCTATTGGACAGGGAATAATTGTACAGTTGCAAAGGACTTTAGAAGACTTGTCATTTTTTTCTAATCTCTAGAGAGTTGAAGTGTCAATCATGATAGATACCATCTAATTTGGAACACTCTATCATTACAAAGAAAGAAGATCTGCTTTTATTTATTTTTCAGACAACATGTTGTCAAGTTTTTGTATACCATTCTCAGAATGGATGGAAGACTACATAAAATTTTTTTGATTGCTTGTTTGAAGACTTTTGTATATAACCCTTCCTTTCCAATATTAAATTTATTTTCTCTTCTTTAAGGTCGTATTAGCTTTGAAATATAAATACCTTTGGGAAGAAGGTTATTTTCATTCTTATCAGTTGTCTATTCCTTAGTGAATAAGGTACGCAATGAATTAGAGTGTGTTCTAAGAATAGTTTTAGAGAGCATGAAAAATGGAGAGGTAATAAGGGACCATGGCACCTGTCTGGAAACAAGTAAAAGGTCAAAGAGGTTGATTGTTGAAAACTAATTTTGTCTACTTTAAAATTTTCAGTTGGACTTGGTCTTTGTTTAATACTCTAGTGCATGTTAGAATTAAATATAAGCTCTAGAGAAATCTTAACAATCTTAGTATTATAGAAAATTAATTTTTATTTATGCCACAAGGGTTTCCAGGGATTTCTGTTCCTCAAAACTGACTTTGGGAAGTAATTTACTTGTTTTGAGTTGCTTTTGCTGATTTTGATGAAACAATGAAGACCGTAAAGACTTCTGCTGAAATTGTTGAGAAACCAATGGACTGATCTTTCCAGATTCTGTTGAGATGGGCAAAAAGTCTCTAGAAGTCCGTCATTCTGCAGTAATGTCTATTCACGGAACATGTCCAGGTGCTCTTCTGTAGTGAGTGTTTCTAGTTAAGAACATCACCCTTTTGGTCAAGAAAGTTTTAGTGTAATTTTAAAGATATTTTAAAGGTTTTTACGTATTTTACTCATGCTGGACCTAATGTCAGTCTGTCATTTACTGTTTATTAAAGTGTTATCCGTGCAGCCTTCAGTCTTAACACATATAATAAAAAAAAAACAACCAAAAAAACTTTCAACTTTCTAACACCTGTCCTTCTCCAAAGTGCCAATGAAATCAAGTTTTTATGATACTTTTTTGACAGTGCTCTTATATATAATACTAATCTTTCTCTGCACAGCTTCTATGACTGGTAACATAAAATAGACAGCCCTATATATTTTAGCTTGTTTTCTGTTGTTATTTTGATTTTGCACCTTGTATTATGAGTTTTAGCTTTTCAGAGCTTAATTTTGAAATTTTTCAAAAAGATAATTATTATCTATAAATACGATATGTATAGTACACACACACAAACACACACACACATAAGAGGGGATTCCTATGCGCATGATGTAGCCAAAATTCTGTGAACAAAATCTGATGTTACTAAAAGGACTTATTGTCCAAAGACCTTTTACTTTTGAGAGTTCAGTAAAGGTAATAACCGAAAGAACAGTAAACATAAGTATTTCCTACTTTTGAAGACCTAAATAAGAAATTTTAATAAAATTGCTTTCAGAATCCATGCTAGCTGCTGCACGATCATCAGAAGCTTTTCTGTGTGGACTGTTAGTATTTCTTGCTTGAACACCGCCTCTCTCTGATCTTTGGCCTTTATGGCCACTGCAAACCGTACTCTTTCTCTTTTATTTTCATTTCTCACTTCACCGTTCTCTGTCTTTCCAAAGGCCAGGTCTAATGAAAAAAATCTCCCGCTTGTATCTATTTAATTTCCCATACTTTCCTACTAAGTCATTATTTTGCTGCCATAAACTAAGTTAAGCCATGAATGATACATTCTTAAAAATCAAGTGGGCTGGAGCTCTTGGAAGGTAAAAAGTTTGGGCCTTTTCCCCATTCATATTGTCAGGTCATCTGGTGTTTTCATTGTGCCTGTCTTGTTTAGGTTACCATATTTTTGAAATTTCATGAGTATAGCTTCCCTATAAAATATAGAAAACAATATCACAAATAAATGAATATTTATTTTACTTCTTTTGCTGGGAAGGCTAATGTAAAAGAAAGCTACGAACTGCTTTTCATTCATATCATCTGCTGTGTGACAAGACGTATTCTAAGCCCTCATCGTCACAGCAGCTGTTGCTGACATTTAATCTCTACTGCCATAGAAATGTCGCCCTTTTGTCTTTGAAACAAATACCTGAAGAAAGAATTAGTTGTAAGGAAATCATATATCGATCACATTTCTAGAACGTTTCCGTTCATTATCAGTTGGCTTTCTTCTTTGGGACTTGGGAGGTGACTTGTTGAAAGAATGACTGCCAGAAGGAACCTGCTCACTTTAAGGCTCAAGGGAGAAAGCATGAGGACCTTCACTGGAACTCCAGAGAACTCTTCAAAAGCATATCCCCATTGCCCAGTGCCTTCCACCAAGTCCTGCTTATTCAAGTGTTCCACTATTTCCTAGTAGTGCCAAGCTCGGACTAAGCTTTCAGCACACGAGCCTTTGGAGGAACATTTGTGATCGGAATCACAGTGTACTTTAGTGAGTGTCAGCTTTTTTCCCAGCAGACAGAGGTTTTGTTGGAGGTCAAGAGCGGTCAAATGTGCAGCTGTAGAGGGAAAGAGGACCCTGCAGATATTTTAATTGTAGTAATCAGAGATAAGAGAAGGAAGTGGAAGAGGACACCTGAACAGCTGGGGAGATAGGAGAATGTCTGAGTGTGGTATCCTGCAAAAGCATGAAGATGAAGGTGGCAAAGCGTATTATTCTATACAACTGATGCTCACTGATGCAAATGGAAGAAGACTTTAAAGACTTATCAAACATATGCTGCTGGTATAGAAAATAAGTTGCGAATAAACAGTGACTGCCACTGGTAATATTGATGAGGCTAGTTAAAGTGTTCTAGCTTTTCAAAGTGAACGTAGTGTGGAATCTCAGGCAGTGAGCAGAAACTTTTCTGCAGCTTTCAAATGGAGACAAAAGACTACTGTGGTCATTTATTTGTGAATTATGTAAGTATGCCATTACATTAATAGAACTCTCAAGTCATAAATGATGAGTGCCCTGAGATACACATCATATTTATTTTCTTGTTCTTTACAGAGAAAGTATATCAAATTCCCTTATAGAAGACATCTGTGTTGTGTTTTGAAAATTAGACTCTTCTACTTGCTCCTGACTTGGATTCTTATTAGAATCATTCGTGATTCTGGCTAAAAGGTCATATTTTAGCTGCTCACATCAATCAAATCTGGTTGAGTACAAGAAAGAAAGAGAGAGAGAAGAGAGAAAAGAAAAGAAAAAGAAAGAAAGAAAGAAGAAAGAAAGATTCTTTCTTTCTTTCTTTCTCAGACAGATGATAACTGATTTGAGAGCAGCCTTGATGGTCAAAGGAAAGGGTGTTTCTTTTTTGTTTCCTTTTTTAGTAAAAGTGCATATATCTCAGAAGTTCAATTTCGTATTTCTATTATACTTGGCAAGATCAATGATTCTTGGTCAATATTTATCATGAAGTCTTTGAGAGCAATTGAGATGTAACAAAACTTGCATTGTATTAAATTCTGAAAATAGCCTTAAATTCTAAGCTCAGCCTATTAGTATTCAAAGCCAAAGTGCAATTCTTAACTGAAAAGTGGGTAAGGTCAGCTTTCTGAAGAAACTTACTTGTAAAGAAGGCAGAACGTGTTGCAATAACTCTGGGGTCCTAGTCCACTCTGGTAATAACTGCACACTGCCTCTGTAAATTCTGGGGGAAAATGTTTATTATGGGGCAATAATGGCATCAATGACAAAGATTTTTATTTTATTATTATTTATTTATTTATTTATTTATTGCTGTAGCCACAGCATATGGAGTGGTTGGGCTGGAATGCCCTTTCTCAAATTAGTAGTGTGTTTAAGATAAAGAAAGGAAGTCGCCTTAACGAAACTGCTGTGTCATTTCTTCTTCCTTAACTGAAATTCCAACCAGAGTTCAGGAAATGCCCTAATGAGAGACTTCTCTTTTTTTTCCTTCCTCAACTAAGTGGATTCCAAGCAGTTCTAACTATTCATTACTTGTGAACAGATCCTTGGCTTTTGTGCTTAAGTTATGAGAGAAGGGGCTATAATCTGGAGCTCCTTCTAGAGGCGATGACACCTGCTCGCTCCAGTCACTGCTGGTAGGTAATCAAACTGGAAGGTTAATTTTCTGTACTTTAGACAAAGATGAAGACAAGTTCAGTCAGTGCCTGTTTTACTTTGATATGTGGAGCTAATTTGTAATTGTGCTTTCTTCTTGTGTGATAACCAGCTATCAGGATATTAAAGCAGGCAAACTATGATTCACTATGATGTGGATGAAATATAAATGGGATGCTATTAATGTCTTATTTTAATCGTGATGTAGAAACCACTGTTTTAGCTCATAATAACCAAGAGAAATTCTTCTTCCTGTTTAATATTCTCAGATATTCACTATATAAGAATATAGCATTTTACTGTATGCTATTTTATGAGTAAGTGCTAATTTCTGTTTACATTCTAGCAATGCCTATATTATTTGTTTTTAAAGGTAAGAATATATAAGTTTTGTTCATAGCAGAAACAACACCATGAAGGATTTTAGCACATACTCTTTTTCATAGGTTAGGTTATGCTATTCTTTTGGAACACATGCAGATCTAACTATTCTGTTGAGGAGATTTCAAGTATCCCAAACTAGTAACTTTCAAAGTAAAAATGTTAAATAGGAACAAATAAGAGTTACTATTAGGTCTTAACAATTAGGGCCATGGTTATTTCCCTATATATGCACAGTCATAAATATAGAAATGTTATATATGAATGTGCACTTATATTTGTTTCTGTGATTATTCCATATTGTCAATGTTGTCTCATATAGTTCATTAGGAATACATATTTTGAGATCATAAACCTGAGGTAACATTGAATTTTGTTTAAGTCATTCACTGGTAATTTATTTACTAGAATCTTCATTTAGTAATAAAGAGTTTTCAATGCTCTTGATGGTTTTTCCCTGTTCAGAGGCTGTGCCTACAAAGCAAGCTGGAACGGAATGGAGAGTTCAGCAAGATCATGAGAGAAGGCTGCTTCACTTGGATCTTACATGAAACTGATTGTGGCTAGGCACTTTCAAGTAGCTTTTGAATTAAGTCGTTCCCATGTTTGGTGAAAGCAGCCTTAAATGGGTCAAACTTGAGGTTTACACTCAAGTGTTTAAAGAAGTGGTGAGAGCTATGAATTCAACGAAATACATAGATTCTTCACATTGTCTCTTCCTTGGGTTTTGAATGCTACTTCCTAGTCTTTGATTTCTTTATGAAGCAGTAGAGGAGTGTAGTACATAAGCTCATTTTGCTAAACTAAAACTTCAGATTGGTGTCAAAAGCCAAACAAGTTTCTTAAAAGTTAATTCAACTCTAGTGTCTTAGAGATGAGGGTTTAAATTCTAACTAGCCAAGATATTTGCAAGATGTTTGTGTATAATGCCAAATTTTAACATAAGCATACTTTTCAGGAATTGTAGTGATTTGTATAGTGGAAATAGAAAATGATTTTTAAAAAAGTGGCTTGGATAGTCAGAAAGAAGAACTAAGGAAAGCAGAAACTGAAAGAACAAAGTGTCTTTACACAATGGTTTGAATGCACTGATGAAAGCTGCTTCAAGTGGAGTCACGCGGATACTTTTGGGATGTATGTGGAAATCCAGTAGGCTCATCTTTTGTCCATCAGTGAGCAACTGGAACTATTTCAAATAAGCTAAACATTGCAGACTGTTCAGGGGGATCAACTCTTACAATTAAAAACAGTCAAGGCAGCACCAGATTAAGAAATATAAAGTTGACAGATCTAGAAAACCTAAAAGTTTGCAAACAACAAATGACTATTATCACCCAGTTTACAAATGACTCATTGCTATGGATACCTGTTGACAACAAACAAAGCACTGTAGATAGTAAAATATATTGCTACTCAGGTTTCACAGTAGTTCTTATTATGATTTAGCAGAGGACTTCAAAGCATGAACCGAAAAAATTGGCAATGAAACCAATGCAGCCTGGGTAATAGACTTGTAGGAGAGGAAGGATGGAGTGAGAAAACCAGCAAGGAATGAGTCTACAAAACTCGCCTTTGCACAGTCGCGAACTGCAGTCTAGGACTCTCTGAGTCTGAGTTGCAGGTATTTGGAGATGGCTGAGCCACTGGCTGACCTCACACTGTGGATGCAGTCGATAGCTGCTCTTGTCCGTTCATGAAATTGGATTCTTTGGGACTGGGAAAGCCCTGGCCATTTCAAACTGAATCAAGAGCTTTGTAAGAATGGAAGCGATTTATATTAGAAATTAAGGAAACTAGGGAGAGGCAAGTGTTGGAAAAGTGGAGAGGTTGGGCAATTTCCCGAGGAGACCAGTGTTAAAAATAGGCTGGTTCGCAGGCACAGTGGTGACTACTTGTAATCCCTGCACTTGTTGGCAGTGATGTGAAGATCCTGAGTTCAGATGCCAGGTCAACATGAGTGAACAGTGAATCCCAGCAGAGAGGAAGTCCTTAATATTGATTATTTTAAATCTCTCCCAGAGAAAACAGGAGGTTGACACTAAGCACCCATTAGGTTGCACTTTTTTTCTACCTTTTCAGGTTTGAAATAGGAGGTGAGAATTTGATGTAGAAGTTTCACTGTCTATATTTCTGAAACTAGCTCTAAGAGAGGCAACAAAAGGTGCTCAGGGGCTAGAGGTGCACTTCTGTTGGGTTCCCATGCTCTCGTGTCCATTTCTGAGCCACCCTGAAGGGTTTTCCAAATCATCTCGTATGGACTGAAATGTTGTTCTCTAGCTTGCCCAATAAAACATTATGTTTATGTTCTCTCTGTTTCCACTGAACTCGAGACTTCTACCCTGCCTTCTACTTCCTACTATGTTTTTTTCTTACACAAACATATTATGAATGCCTAGAAGACTGTGTGCACATTGATAAATCTTTTTACTTTTTTTAGTACTTACACCCAAATAAGAATGTGAGCTAGGACTTTCTGCATAATTAGATATTGCTCTTCTTGTATACTTCTTGCTAATAGATATTCCATTAGGTATCTTTACACAATGATCTAAATAAGGACCTGCTACCTTGGCAATCTGTCTATAGGCATGTAGTGGTGTTCACCTCTTCTGTTTCATTATGGCAGAGGTTCTTAATCTGTGTGTCAAAACTCCTTTGGGAGTTGAATGACCCTGTCACAGGTGTTGCATCTTAGATATCCTGTATATCAGGTATTTACATTATGATTCATAATAGTAGCAAAATCACAGTTAAGAAGTAGCAAATAGTTTTATGTAGAAAATAATTTTATGATTGGGGGTTACCACCATGTGATAAACTAGATAAGAGGGTCACAGCATTGGGAAGGTTGAACCAATCTGTCTTAGAGGCTTTGCCAATGCAAACACATTCAAACCCACTGGACTGCCTTTTGCCAGCAGAGTACGCAGCATTTTAACTATCAGATTTTAAATTTTGGTAAAATTCCAGATTTCTCTTTAATAAATCTTAGTGAACAGGCATCTGGCCCTTTGAGCATCCTCTCAAGTTTCTCTCTAACCTTAAAATAGCTTTGTCTCCTCTATAATCATAGTTTGCAGGCCACTTTCCAGCAAAAGACAAGTTGTTCTTTCTCCTGAAACTGTACCGACCATAAGTCCTTTTCTCTATGAAGTCCATTCAAATCATTAGAATTTTTCTCAGTATTCTCAAGTTTTAAAGCATCAGTCTCTCTCTCAATCCCTTCTTCCCTCCGTCCCTCCGTCCCTCCGTCCCTCCCTCCCTCCCTCCTTCCCTTCTTTTTAGCTGAAAAAGCACCACCACTAATGAGCTTTTGAGTATTCCTTGTGAGAAGTTCCTTATAAACTGTTTGGAAAACCTTGACCATATCCACCCTTAAACCAAATAGGAAGAAGTGAGTAGATGAGCTTGCCAAATATTTTAACTAATGACTCCATCCTCAGAAGATGTGGGCCACCATGTTATTTAAGCTAAATTAATATCACTCTAAATTTAGTTAAGTTGAAGGTATGGAAATAGAGGAACACACTGTACCTGCGGCTGTATCTGCTGGATTCTAGAATGATGGTGTTATCTGCCAATAAGCAATTCTGGTATCCCCATAGTTGTGTAAAGAGACAAGTTATATTAGAAATGTAGATGAAGTCTTTGAGTTGGGTGGTGTGAGAAGATCATAGAGCTATGAAGGATGAGGTGTATCGTGAAAAACAATTGGCTGTTCCCTAGAGAGACAAACAATGGAAACACAGCTTTAGACCAAAAATTTAGCAAATACTAAATATGGCACAAAGTTTCCTTTAGAGCTTGGGGCCATTGTGAGGTATGGCAAGAAGGAAGTGTGGACAGATAAGGTGGAGACAGACCTTGACAAGTTCTGTTTATTTTAAGGCTTGAAGGAATTTAATGAGGGGTGTAGCTTGATCTGATCTTGTGTACACCTCAGTGTCTGCTTGACATCTTGGTGCTAGCCATTTAGAGGAGAGATTAGAACGTCAATGACTGCAATTGTTTGCTGTGTAACTTTGTTTATAGAATGCTCCTATGCTTGCTTTAACCCACTGGGGTACCAATGCCGAGAGGCGAGAGGGGTAAGTCGGCATGATTTCCCATCCCTAACCTGAGTTCTTTCCGATTCACATCTACTTCCAACGGAAATACCATTTCTTTCCAAGAAAGTCTGTCTTGCTGCGCCCATTAACCACTTATGTGTAGGCTATGCTGAAGCAGTAGATGGTCAACACAAAATAAGCTCAATGGTATTTTTGGAGACGTTTTGTCTCATTTTGCTTTATTTTTGTCTTACTGGTGTTTTGCTTGTATATCATAATTTCTGATTTTGTGTTTTTATTGGTTTGTGTATTGTTTGTGTTTTTTCTTTTTTTACTGTATTTTAGGTATGTGTGTGTCTGTTGGTTTGTTTTCTAAAGAAAGAGAGAAAAACGGCATGGAGTTGGCTAGGTGGGAGATGGGAAGGTAGATAGGATCTAGGAGGAGTTAAGGGCAGAGGGAACCATGATCAGAACATATTGAATAAAATAAATTTTCAAAAGGTAGATATGTGTATACAATGATCTACAGTGACCAGTGTAGAAAGAACCATTTATGTTGGCATATATTATCTCTCAAGCAAATTGTTCAAACAAACACATGATTCAGGGATTTCTCTGTGGCCGCCTGGTGTGGAGGTGGGGGACCTCACAGTGACTAGGAAGTCAGATGATCAGCACTTTTAGTTTGTTACTCATTTCCCATGTGACTTTGAAGAGATCACTTTATGTTTGTGGAATCTGTAAGAGCTATTGCCTAGTGTGGAGAGTGCAGGTCTGGGCCCCAGCATGAGGATTAAAGGATAAGGACTATGATTGGGCTTAAAGTTCACTCTTGTACCTGAGGATGGCTTGGAATTTATTCTTAGGTCAAACTTGGATTGAACACAGGAGCTCTGAGACTGGAAATCTACCTCTGAGCATAAAAAGGGGCCTTTCCCTGCCTCCTTATGAAGTCTGAATTTCACGTTTTGACAAATTTTCAAAGCACAAATCATAACAGTGAGGTCCCCATACTGAACTGCCCCCTATTGTTGCCTATTAAAGCAGTTCTCCTGTTAGAGGGCTCTGCTTTGGGATAGAATGTTCAGAGCACAGTGACGCAGAGAATAGGTACCTGTACATAATTTGGGAAGTAACTTGTCAATTTGCCTTTTCTCTTTAAGACATTGCACATTTCCCTGGTCTCCAAAAAGTATTTCCAGGTCATTCTCTTTCTGCTGGTTGTACTAACATGTCTCCACCCAATGGGATGTATGGCAATGCTTTTGTTGATTTATGTAAAGATGGGACAAATCACAGCAACAAACATGATACAATTATCCATGATTTTTGATGAAAAGGAAATACTTTATAAAATAGTAGGTAAGCTGATATTAACTATTTTAGTGGGAAGCCAAAGAGAGACCTTTAGTCCTAACCAACCACTCCTGCCTGAGTAGCAGTCTGTTTTGATGAATTTTAACATATGCCCAAATCAGGTATATTTGGTGAAACTTCCTTCCCCCTTCCCCACCTTTGTTCCTCCCCTTCCCTCATCTCACCTCTGTTATCTCTTTGTTTCTTCTCTCATCTCTTTCCACATTTGCTTTCCTCTTAGGTGATAATAGGAAACACTGATTATGTATTAATTAGGCAATTTTATGTACTGAAGGCTTTCTATGAGCTGCCACATTTGAGTCCTACAATACTCTTGAAGCAAGTGCTACTATCATTATTTCCCTAAAGGGAAAATGAGGATTTTGAAGACTGTTTGACTTTTCTACAATGGCCAGTGGGTGATCAATGGACTGGCACCGGAATGCATCTGGGTCTGTATGGTGCTTAAATTCTTCATTTGTTGTAGACAAATCCCCATCTTTAAAAGCAGAAAAGGGGAAAACAGCTCAAGGCAGGAGGGGGGAGGACCTATCAGAATCCATGCTATCCTAACTGTTTCCTAGGCTCACACAAGGATAACGAAGTCTCTAACTGTATTCAATTTGCAAAAATAGCAGATGCGGAGGTAACAAGGGACAGGAAAAGATGTCTGCATTTCATGAAAGAAAGGGGAAAAGTGAAGAGACTCATTAATGTCGAAGCAGTAGATGGATAACCAGTGACAAATATCAAGTAGATTTGCTTCAGTTTGGGCAGAGAAAGGTCATTGATTATTTTTGGTTAAACTGGTTCACAGAGGCCAGGTCTCCACTAAAAAAGGGAATTAATTGCTTCCATTTCCCACTAATTGCCTCAACATTTCCTTTGCTTTGTCATTGGAGATTTGGTCAGAGAGGAGAAAAGTCAGAAGTCAGAGTTTGATGGAATCTACATAAAAAGGGAATCTGAGGAGACCAAATTATGGCATTTGGTGTAATAATGATAATGATATTTAGCATTTTCCCTAAGAGTGCTGTGGATTTTAGAGCCCTTTTCAATCTTTAATCAGACCATAGGGCACATTTAAAAGAGTTCACTGTTTTTATTTCCATCTGGAGGATAAGGCATCATAGAGAGATGAGCTGACCTAGGGCAAGTCCCCTGAGATGTTAATCCTGTGCATTAGATCACACCCTCCAATGTTGAGTTTTAGCTGGAAGCCTGGGCTCTGCCCAGTGGTGTAGTTCATTCCTGTCCCTTCAGTCTTCAGGATTTTTGCACACTGCTGTTTGAGATTACAGTCTCTAGCAAGGACCAAAAAGTTACCCATGAAAGCAGTGTGAAATCATGTTGACACTGTAAATATTTCTTAGTTTTCTGCCTATTCATATTGCAGTTATCATCATGTGGTAAGGCATTAACACCTTGTGTTTGCTGGATAGGGAAGTCTTTAAAGTCTTTTACAGCTCCAAGTCCTTTGAAACCTGGGAGCTTTGTCTGGCAAACACTCACTGTTTTGGTGCCTAATGTACCAATTTAGAAAGTATAATAACATAGAATTCTGCACATGCTAGGCGAGTGTTAGGTTGGGTTGTTCTAGTTTCTATGGTTTGCTGACCATTCTTTTTGAGTAGATACATGTCTCCTGAAGAAGCTCCAGTCCTGCAATAGCAATCACTCTCTTTGCTGGGTCACCCAAAATGCAAGCCATTGTTATGTGTATTATGTGTTCTTAGCAACATGAGGTAGAAGGTGTGTAGGTTTTAAAGCAAGATGGTTAGATTTCCAAAGTGCCTCTGCCATATCACCTGTTTGATCCTAGCTAGGTTATATGTTTTACGACAATCAGCTTCTTTTGTGAATCTGATCTATCTACTAGGACTTCTATGGCATTAAATCAGAAACAAAGGACAAAGTTTATCAATGACTGCACAGAATAGCAATATTGTAATGTTTGCCATTATGCTTATTAGTGATATTATTGGATATTGGAAATATATTGAAAGATTAACTATTAAAGTGACCACACTTCAACAACCCATGCTGTTTAGTCTACTACTAAAAAATACTTTATTTGAACAGGAAGTTGTCAATATTGTGGTGTACTTGAGCTGGATCACCTTCCTGTGGTTCACAAGGTATTGCCCAGTATTGGAAATGATTTTCTGAAACAAAGTAGCTTTAATCGGAACAAGCCTAGGAAATATGTTGTTGTATTATATCTATTGTGTAATTAAGTGCATGTTGGTAGGGACTATCTGGTCCAAAGTCATAAAGCTTGCCATTCAGCACGGAGCCAGGTTTTATGACTGGCTGGATTGATTCTAAAACTTTCAATCTAACACTGCTTTGTGAGCATTGGGATGCATTTCTGCAATGGCATTTGTCAATGATCAGCTGAATTACTTCAATTCCCAGTTTCAAATGTAGTAAGGATGTGTTTTCACAGTTATCACTTTTGACAAAATGGCTACTCCTGCTGAGAATGAAAAAGAACTGTGGATACTGGCATCCTGTCCACCACATCCTCCCTGGAATTCTCCTTGGTGTTTTGCTTCATCTGAGAAAGTATGGCAGGCATGTTCCTTTGTTTGGACACATATGTTAACCTCCTAAACTGAGAAATGTGGTCCTGAGGGCATGTGTGTGGTCCCAAGTTCTCTTCTACAGTTATTACTACTTGTCTCCTCTCTGTAGCTCTCAGACAATCCATGGGCCTTTTCTCCTCCACGGAAGGTGTGAAATAATCCCAGTACTGTGAGCCCTTGGTTGTCAAACTAGCAGCTCACAACCTTTTGGGCTTGTTATTCCTAAACAGTGCCATGTAATAAAACTCTCTTCAAATACATACATAGAGCACAAGTCCAGAAATAGCAGACCCTGAGATTGTATACATAGGGACCCTGGTTTGACTATTTTGATTAACTTGACTGCTTAAGTCACTCAAAATGTAATCACCAGCGAAGGCAATGGCTTGACAGATTTTTGGGCCTGCTGACTGCTGATTTGGTTGACTTGCCTGTCAGGCTGAAGTGGTCAGATTGACTGGAGACATCCTAACAGAAAAATTTGACTCAGAAGGATGTGGGTGGCTGTATACCAGAATCTACTTTAAATAGCTTTCTTTGAAATCTGCACCAATTTCCCTGGGACCAGGGAGAGGAGTTTGAAAGTGACATGCTCTAGCAGTTAGTTGACTTTCTAGACTGAGATGTCTCAGCGATAGTTATAGTTGGCAATATGTATTTATAGGCTACAACACAATCACATCTTCCTGATGCACAGATGGTTAAATAAGACTGAAACTTTATTCCAACTTGGGAGCATTCTAGGAAAGTCTCATTTTTGCTGACTTCTGAAGGGCTGATGATAGACCTCTGACAGTAAATGACTTCTCAGATATTGTGTAACTCACTTAATCAGCAGTGCATTTCATTAGCATGTTTTTAGTAAACAATGTTGACCTTGCCAGTAGTAACAGTCCTTCTACAGAGAATCTATGAGAGAAAACAAAAATAAAGCACTGAACATGACACGAGAGGCAAGAAAATTTGTCTGGACTTATTACTTGAGGTAGTTTTGAAGGAAGCCATTTCAGGTATCATTTATAATGTCCCCTCGGAAACTTGATTTTGTAATGAACTCCCAAACCCAGGCAAGACAAAAATAACACTGTAAAAATGGAAAGAATGATTTATGCTTATATTGTAGTCTTGGATTTTATGGGGAAGACATGACGAGGTTATTGTCTGCTCTAAGCATATTTTTATGAAGTCTGGTTTTTGTTGGTTAAGTAGCCTAATGTATTTACATTGAGAATCTGAAATATCCTGTTTTTTTTTTAGAGTGAATTATTTATGTGCTGTTCTTTAACTCCCCCAAATTCTTACTTTTCTTGTGAAAATGTTTTGTAAATGTTCAGGATTTAGATGTTATCTCATGTACTTAAAAAATAAATCCAATGATAAGTTTAGGTAGAAAGGGAAATGTTTACAAAGACTTTAAAATCATGACAAGTTTCTTCAGATAACCTAACATTCGTATTTTCTCTCTGTTAGAATCACTTAATCTATCATGCTACTTTTTGTAAATTTGTAATTGATCAAGAGAAAAGAAAGTTACTTTGTCTTTGCTTTCAAGTTTAGATTTCCCAGCAATATTGTGGGTAATTGTTTTTTAGCAATAAAGCCTTTTCCTTTTCCTGAATGAGACAGCTTTGTAAGATTTCTGAGAATGCCATCAAAGGGGCCTTGGGGTACATATTTAAATATTCCATGTTCTTGACAGTCTGTAATATCATGATTCATACCATTTCAGTGATCATCTTGATGTTTCACAACATTTCCTTATTTAAGACTATATTTAGCTGGCTGTGAAAAAGTATTATGAAGATTACCTTACAGGGAGATTATTTTCAAAATGTTCCCTTCTCTGCATTAGAAGTTTTCATGAAGGTATTTGTTAAATTAAGTAGCAAAACTTTCAAATTATGGCTACTGGTTGGAAGCAAGGAATTGTTTTTGGGTGCTTGCTTTGT